>JAOSBP010000004.1:6060167-6075673 GCA_027563825.1 Erythroxylum mucronatum
CTATTCGGCAATTTATTATTAAGTCAATTAATTAACAGGCCTAATTAATCAACGGACTCAACAATAATTAATCAGTCAAGCACAGAGATTAAATAAACATAGGAAATTCCTGAAAACAATTAAATCACGGAGTCTCACAAATTACAAGTATCAAACATAGAGCACCTTGTCTAGATTAAAAAGTTAGCTACACATAATGCTAATCACTGTCTAATAAAGCAGAAATTAACAATTATTAAAATAGTAATCAACCTTCTTAACCTACTGCCGTGGGTCTTCTTCCTTCAGCCGATTGTAAATTCTTTCCAAGCTATCGCTATAGCACCGCGAACTTTAATTATCTGACAGTGAAAATATAGCCCTTGACTGCTGAAGGTTGCCGCCTATTGGTGTTCATCAAGCATGTATCCACTGCTTCTTTCTGCGTCAATCAATATAATCTGCTGTTGTCCACGTTGCTGTACACTGAATATGTCTCTGTTAATTTGCTTCAAAGTTGCCGCCCCCTTTGTTGCCCTCTGATGTTTTTTTTAAAAATCAAAAACCCTTTTCCAGCCGCAATCTTTGACTCTCCCAATAATCCAAGTCTGATGATGATTATAATATACTTGTTCTCTCAAAAGCTACCCCCCTCTCTGATGTGACGTTGCCTTTTTCCCTATTGCCGTCGCACTTCCCTTTATATCAAACAATTTTCTCCCTCTTTTCAAGTTGCGGCTCCCTCCTGCTTTTCAAATGTTTCCCGTCTACTAACTCCTGCCGGCGCACTTCCCTAGTTAGTCACCTAGGTCTTTTTTTTTATCTTCAGCTCTACTCACGCCGACCCCCCTCTCTTCTGTGCTCTGATTTTAATTTATATCTCTAGGTTTTCAGCTTCCACGTGTTTCTGCTGCCCGTTTGCTGCTTGCTTCTCCAATCTTCAAACGACAATGCTTCCTTTATCTTCTCCTCTGCGTTTTGGTCTTGTGCTTGAACATTTAAACGACGTTACTCCTTTGTAGCTAGCGTTTTAATTCCCATTCAATGTCCCTTGTGCCTCCACGTGCTTTGTTGATTTCTGGGACAATTAATGAGCTGCTTCCTTTTAATTTAATGTCATAGCTTACTACGTGTCTGCTTCTTCCAGCCAGCTTCAATTTAAGCATTTTGTTTTTGTCCAGCCTCAAGGTCTCGCCCATTGCGTGATTTCTTAAACGCTCACAAGTTAATTTGTTGTCTTATGTTGATTCTTCACGGAACCCCTTCACTGCTAGTGTGCGTGCTATTGGCTGCCCTCACAATGAAACGCCACGCTCCTCTGATTTTTGATTTAATTTTCAATTACTTGCCTTGAAAATTCTCTTCCTTGTCTTTCAATTTTCATCTTTTAAATTTTCTTTGTCCGCTCCATAAAGACAAACCAGTACTGATCTTCAGAATGTTTTTGACTCACTTTAATTTCTTTGTTCCAAAATTGTACCTAAAATAAAATATAAATTAAAGTGAGTATTTTAATCATTTTTGTATCAATAATCGCTAAGTGAAAATAATTTAAAATATCAACAATTATGCACATATCATCCTTCATGGTGAAAGGGACTTTACTCCCAGTTGGAGCACCACCAATCACAACAATATAATGCCTTAACCAAATTTTACAACTTAAATTACCCTACTTTATCGCTTGATAATTTCAAAGAAGTTCACTTACATAAATATGAGACAATAATGCTTAAATGATTAAAAAATATCGAGTGGATGTGGCATATGCATGCATATGCTTAGGTATGGGTGCTCTATACTCTTTTGTCATATTAGACAATGGTTCTTCTCAATGCAAATATTTTCTTCCTACAAACATGATTCTAGAATTGGTTTCATTTCTAAGGTTGTATCTTATTCTACACATATCATTGGAATTCTTTTGAGCTCCTAGCATTTTTTCTAGTTTTTCACTTCCTTTAGTGAATCTGGATAATGAATTCTTGAGAATATTGATCTCCTTTTCAAATATCTCATTTTTATACTTTAGTGTGTTCAATACATGATTATCATTAATGGCTACAATTTTAGATGCTTTAATGCTATTCAATTCACTTTTCATCTTTCATTCTCATTCATGTATGTATCAAACTATTTTTTAACTTCCTTGAGAGTGAAAGATGATTTCTTCCTTTTCTTACTTATGATTTTTAAACTTTCGACTAATTCATCATATGCCAAATTACTATTATTATCATATAAATTAGATTTGGATGTTACGTCATCATCATCTCTAGCAGCAAAGTACATATGAGCTATCTTTTCTTCTTAATTCTCTTTTTAGATTCACTTATATCATCTTAAGTTGAGGCTTTAAGTGTTTTCTTCTTGTCCTTCTTATGTTCTCTTTCATACTTATCAATAGAGGGCATTATGACTTTATGTTGCTAAGTTTTCTATATTTAAAGCAAATATTGTTAGTGGATTTATCTTTTAAATCACCTTCACCCTCCTTAAAATCCTTTCTTTTAGAGAATTCCTCCTTCAAGAACTTTTTAAATTTTCTAGTGATTAAGCCAATATCCATTTCATTACTTTCGCTAGTTGATGCCTTTTCCTCTTCACTTGATTTTGGGTCCTTGAATGCTAAATTCTTTTTCTTTAGAAGTGTCATTTTTTATTGTAAGGTCGAGCCTTAGAGCAACTAGTAAGGTTGTTCCTTTGTGAATAAAAAAGGTCACAGGTTCGAGTCATGAAAACAACCTCTTTGTGAAATGCAAATAGAAAGCTGCGTACAATTGATATCCCTCCCTTAACCCGCCTTGTGCACTGGGGTTATTGTTGTTATCATTTCTTATTGTGTCTTTTAGAGCCTTATTTCATAGGAAAGAAGAGATCAAATAAGTTCCTTCAATGATATTGTTATTAAACCTTTGGCTTCTCATGTCTTGAAAAGTAACTTAAGCAACTTTCTTAACATTTCAAAATTAGTATAGGTCTTTCCAAGACCTTCGGAAGCATTGATAATCTTAATAAATTAGGTGCGCATATTGGATATGCTTTCATCATTCTTTATTTGAAACAATTCATTAATATGCTAACTTTACTCTCCTTTAGTTAATTTATTCCCTTATGTATAGCCTCTAAAGTGTGTTAAATTTCATGAGTCGTTTCAAACATAGAGACTGTATTAAATTCATTTCTTTGTAATGTACAAAATAAGATGTGTACAATCCTATTATTTAAGAAAATTAATCTCTTATCTTGAGGTTTCATTCTTCCTGCATACTAGATATGCTTTCATCATGCTTCATTTGAAACAATCATATTGATGTGCTAATATGCTAACTTTACTCTCCTTTACTTGATTTGTTCCCTTATATGTAACTTCTAAAGTGTGCCAAAATTTATGAATTGTTTCATATATAAAGACTTTATTAAATTCATTTCTTCCTAATGCACAAAATAAGATGTATATAACCCTATTATGTAAGAAAATTAATCTATTATCTTGACGTTTCCATTCTTCCTTTAATTTGTGTATACTTTTATTATCTACAATTTTGCAGGAAAAAATGAACTATTTGAAACTATTTAGCAGAAGTTGAAACTTTTAACCATTAATAAAAACCTCATCCTAGTTTTCCAACAAAGGTAATCACTCTTATCAAAGAAAGTGTTCTACTAATACTTTTCTTTTGATTGAATGAAAATGATGATGATACTCCTAAATATTCCATAAATATTATGCTATATGATTTCATTGGGAATGCTAGCCTATTAGACTCACTCTAATACTATTTATTAGCCCTTAATAGGACCAAGAGGAGTAGTGAAATAGGATTTTATAAAATTTAGCACATTGGTTGACTAATATATCAATTAATATTACTACAAACTCTCAATATTTCAAATTTGATAACTTTAATAAATATTAGTTGACCACAAACCCATATAGATTAACCAATCCCCCCTAATAATAAGATTTTAATAACTTTAAATGCTCAAACTCAATTTTTTTAATGCAATTATGATTTGAACATTTCTTAAAATGTTTCTTAAAGAGTGTTTAAAAGATCAAAAGACTTTTCCATTAAAACCAAAAGCTTCAATTTCTCTTGATGAATGAAAAGTATATGTAATAAAAGTGATATGAGATGTTTTTCATGATGAGTCTTTTAAAACATCAAAATGATTAAATGAGATTACAATTAATATTACCAATTAAAGAATAACCTTGATGTTCCTTGTTCTTTTTTTTTTTTTACGTGGTCTTCACTTTATAAGTTGCAAAATTCATCTTTTCTTTCGTTAACTTCATAAACCATCTTCTTGAATTTATTACTACGACTTATTCTCATATTCTTTATCATTAAAATAATAAATCTATTGATGATACATATATTTTGTTATGATCAAAATATTGATTATAACCTCACTTGGTTCAATAGTTATAATATCTTATTATGATTACAAGTTAAAATGTACCATACTCTGATCATAATACGCTTTCTTGAAAAAAATAATATAAAAATATTTTCTTGATAACTTAATAATGTGCTTCATAGCAAATGATAATATTAAACTTGCAAACTTATGTTGTAGAAAGAAAATGTTAGTTTTAAGTTTTAAATTTCAAACTAAATGACTAATGTCTCGTGTGGGTGGATGAAGGGAATAAAAATAACTTTTTTTCTATTTAACACTTATTTTTAATATAAATAAGTACTAATGAGTTCCAGACAACGACGAATCCAGGATTTTAGTCTTGGGGGGAAGGACAAAATTTTTTAGTCTTGGAGAAGGAGGGCTGGGTTTTAGTTAACAAAGCATTCCTAACAAATTTTTTTGTCTTAAACCCCCCTCCCCCCACCCCCCGCGAATCCGTCGTTGGTTCCAGATGATCACCACTCGCACAGATCATAAAATATTTTTTATTTTTAGATATTATTTTGTATTTCAAATAATATTTTAATATAAGAGTTAGTATGTGTTAATAGTTTATAATTTCAAATTTCAACAAAATGACTAATGTCTGTTGTGGGTGGAGAGGGGGAATAAAAAAAACTTTTTCCTTATAATCACATTAAGAACTTATTTTTGGGTTGATTGACATATTTATTCTTATCTTATAAATTGCTACTGCTATTTTAATTAATTTTTAAATATAAATAGGCACTTATGATTAACACATGCAAATTATAACATATTTTCCTTATTTCTTAGATATTATTTCATATTTAAAAACAATTTATTATAATCGTTAACATGTTTGCAAAGTAAAAACGGAAAATGCACAAATTTGAGTCACATTCATGATTTTCATAAACAAGTCAGTTAAGATGCACATTTTATTTGTAATGTACCTTTTGTTTGGTTTGAGTCTTTCAGAATCGTGTTTTAAATTACAAATCACTGCGATCAAAAAGGGGGATATAATCTTTACATAGATCTTCCAATATTAATAAAGTAAATCTATTGATAATTATCCATAACCAACGGTAAAGCGTTCCTCCAATTCGTTAATGATTTGCAGTGATCACATAAAGCACCGCCTTGGACTCAAAAGGTATATCGCCCACTCCAGGCGTTCCATATCTTGATCTGATAGAGTAGTGAGGGATAAATTACGGTGTGATCTTAGCCATTTTTTTATAAAAGCGGTCCAGTGTTCGGTGCGCACAAGGAGTCACCACATTGGATGACCTCCCACACTGCCACTGTTGAGACTCGAACTCAAAACCTTGAACTCACTTTCTTTCCAAATAAAAATAATAAAAGGAAAATAATAATAAATGACTGCTTACACAAAACGTAGCGCTGAATTCGATAGTCAACCAGTTGGGCCTCTCAAAACGCGCCACGTCATGCTGAACACGTCACGAGATTTATACAGCAAAGGATCATCAATCAACACGCTAACTCCCGTTAAGATTCGCGGCCTCCCAGCTCGAGCAAACCATATTCCGCCAACTCAGCAATCTACCATTGGGCACACGGTAAGTCCATGGAGGTCTCCGTACGCTACCATTGAAAATTTCCATCTTCCTTCTTACTGTGCTACGTTGTTTCACCCACTGCTTGTAGACTCATTTATTATATAAACAAGAAGCTCGTTTTAATTTGAGACGGAGGATTTGGGGAGGCATAAAATGGAGAGGTGCAATCAGATCTGGGTCTTCGTAGGAGCTTTGGCTCTATTCGTCGTATCGGCGCTTGCTAACGATGTTGTCGTTTTGACGGAAGATAACTTCGAGAAGGAGGTCGGTCAAGACAGAGGAGCTCTCGTTGAGTTCTACGCTCCTTGGTAAATATTTCACTTTTGATCGCATAATTTGTGATCTCTTTTCTCAATCAAGTGCTTGTAGCATAATTCTTCTGATTTTTGACTAAGAAATGATGTGCTTCAAGTCTCGATCTGTTTTCGATTTTAATAGTATCTAGTTATTAGTTAGTCTATGTTTAGTATGCTGTGGGATTGCCTTTTTTTTTTATTTATGTGATTTTAGTGATTTTTAGCTACCATTAATTGGACGTTTTATTTCGACGTGGCAGGTGTGGACACTGCAAAAAGCTTGCACCTGAGTACGAGAAGCTTGGGGCAAGCTTTAAGAAGGCAAAGTCTGTCTTGATCGGAAAGGTCAGCTTTTGTGTCGTTTGTGTTTTTGGCTGGTGATTATTAGGATCCATTGTGGAAATTAGTTTGGTTTTCTCGAATCTAATTCTCTGTGTACGTTGAATGTGGAGCCCTAGGTGAAAAGTATTGTAATAGGATTTATGGTTTGAAACGAGGACCAACTTTATGTCTTCTGTTGATGTGATTTAGGTGGACTGTGACGAGCACAAGAGTCTATGTAGCAAGTATGGAGTTTCTGGTTACCCAACTATCAAATGGTTTCCTAAAGGATCTTTGGAACCCAAAAAGTGAGGATCTTTATACCCATTCTGTCAATTGTGGAATGTGCTTAATTTAGTAATTGCTTTTCCGTTGTTGTTGGTTTATTTAGTTAATCATATCAAATATTTTGGTTTTGATAGGTATGAAGGACCACGAACAGCGGAAGCCCTTGCCGAGTTTGTGAATAGTGAAGGAGGTAATCATTATGTCCTTAATTTTTCTAATCCAATCCTTTAAATCATCCAGAATCTTTTCTCCCGTTGGTCTGTTTACTTATCTTTTCTCCCGTTGAGTTCATGAGAAATTGAATGATGTGGAAAAAGTGTGACTATGGTATAATGAGAAATTTAGTGTATTGATGTTGTTGTTTATGGACTGTCTGGTACTATTATCATGAAAGAAAAGTCAATAACTTACATTGTTTTCTAATGGAATTAAATACAGCTTTACCAAGTTGTTTCATGTGAGGATCAATAATTGAAGTTTGTTATCTTTGATGTGATGGCTGAATGTATGTCCTCAGAGTTGGTCATGGCGGCCAGTAAATGTCTACAGTCATAATCTTGTTGGTGCATATTTTGGGAATTTGATAACCTTCGACCCATTACCTTTAGAATAACAATGAGAAGTTCCTAATCTGATAAATTTGCTTGTAGGGACCAATGTGAAGATTGCTGCTATCCCATCAAATGTGGTGGTATTAACAGCAGATAATTTTGATGAGTTTGTCTTGGACAAAACCAAAGATGTTTTGGTTGAGTTTTATGCACCTTGGTAAGCGTTTGTGTCATAGGTCAAATACTATGGTTATTCTTTTGAAAGTTCTTGTGAATTTGAAGACATACTAAATAACCTATCTTTTATTTGTTCTTCCAATCCTGATATCACGTTTATTGACATGGAATTGGTGATTTTGCCAGGTGTGGTCATTGTAAAAATCTTGCTCCTGTACGCCCATTCTTTCTTCCTTGCTGCTGTTTTTAAATGTGTTTTGGGAACAGCGCTCTACTTGGATGTTTGTAAATGATCTTTCACGTTTTTTTTTTTCCTTCCGTGGCAGACATATGAAAAGGTTGCTACAGCATTTAAATTGGAGGAAGATGTAATAATTGCCAATCTAGATGCAGACAATTATAAGGATCTAGCTGAAAAGTATGCCAGAATTGTTAGTGTTATCTAGAAATATGACAATGGTGTTGGAAACTAATAATTGATTAACCAATGTTATCGTGCTCTATGCAGGTATGGGGTAAGTGGCTACCCAACATTGAAATTCTTCCCCCAAAACAACAAAGCTGGTGAAGACTATGATGGGGGCAGAGATTTAGAAGACTTCGTGACTTTTATCAATGAGAAGTGCGGAACCAGTCGTGATGCAAAAGGACAACTTACTTCAAAAGTTGGTATTGTATTGAAAACATTGAGGTTTGACCTTTGATTATTATGTACAGGTTTGATCATTACATGCTTACATGTTTATTCCTTCCTGTTGACTGATAGGCTGGTTTAGTCGATAGTTTAGATGCCTTGGTGAAAGAGTTTGTGGCTGCTGGCAAGGATGACAAGAAAGCAGCCTTTTCCAAAATGGAAGCAGAAGTTGAGAAACTCGAGGGTTCTTCTTCTAGGTATTTGAGCAATGAGCTTAAAATTCTGGAAAACTGTTTCCCATTCATCATTCATTATAGTTGCCTGTTAAGCACAACGTTCAATTTTAACTTATGCAATTCCCATTAAATTTTCTTCCAAACTCATGACAGGTATGGAAAGATCTACCTAAAAATTGCCAAGACTAGTATGGAAAAGGGTGCTGATTATGCTAAGAATGAGATTAATCGTCTTCAACGAATGCTTGAGAAGGTAAGTTTAATGGAATGGATTATCTGCCATTTGCTTCTGGTAGCGTACCTAGTAGAAACATAGTTAACGTATAGTAGTTAGTCTAGTATCAAATTTTTTTGTTCTCATCTATTGTACAAAAAAATCACTTTCCTTATTCGGTTAATTGGTGCAGTCAATCAGCCCAGCAAAGGCAGACGAGTTCACCCTGAAGAAGAATGTCTTGTCTGCATTTATTTGATCAGACAATTTTTCTAAGTATATTGAAGCTGAAATCATTATCCACCACAAGAGCTAGATGTTTACGTTTAGACTTATTAGGGCAGCCGAGGATATCTTCTGACATTGGAAACCTTTGCCTTTGATCCGAATCTGAGCATATGATGAAACAAACTGTTTTGAGAGTCTTGACATGGCCGGTTCAGGGATGTTATACGCATTTGTTTAGTTTTTATTCACGGTTACAGAAACTTCAGTATGTGTTATGAATTATGACCTCGAGAAAGCAATTGCCTGCCAAACTTTTGTTAAGCATATGAGTGGGGTTGCTGGTTGAACAAATGCTGTCAGTATTATTACACCGATTAAAAAGAAGAAAGATCAGATGAGCTGAATCCATAGATGACTTTATTTGTCTGTGTCTAATGGTAGTACTGATAGCTAATTCAAATCTTTGGTTTCCTCTTTCCATTAATGATTTCATTTTGTTCCCATTCTTAATTAGGATGCCCATAAACAACGTTAACCCTTGAAACCTGCCACTCTCTCTTTTTATTTTAGTTGAATTAGGGATGAAATAATTTCGACCCCCTCTTCTTGTTTCCATCTCCTATATCGACTCCAGTAACGGTTGCTAAATCTTCAGGATACATCAATCAATAAATCTAACTCTTGTCTTCTGAACATATTATGTAACAGACAAATACTTAGGTGTCGGAAAGACATAAAAGAAAATCAACAGATATTTTGTTTTCTTGGAGATTTTGAAAATCAAAATATGTTGATAAACCAACCAGATTAAGCTTTTAAAAAATGATAATATTGATTTGTACATGACAACCAGGGACTACCGTGTTTTCTGAAAATCTATAGCTACTGCAGATGGTTGAATTGGTTTGAAAGTTTGGCTCTTGCATATTTTCAGTTAAAACTTACATGTAGAACTACGTCTAACTTGCTAACTTGCTGATATTCACATCAGTTTCACGCAGAGAATAAGCTTTTCTGTAACGTTATAAGATCTTGTAGATGAAGAAACGTCGGAGATGGAGGCCATAAGGGAAAGGGACGAGTTAATTTCATCATTAAATCAACTAAAATAAAAAAACAAAGATATCAAAGAAGCCATGCTGACCTAGTTATCAATGCAGAACTCGCTTTTAAAATTAAAATATGACTTGAATATGTCAACTATAATTTGAAGTTTAAATAGAATGAATTTTATAATATTAACATTCACTTTAAACACTACTAAATATTTAACATCTAAATTAAAATTTTAAAATTTTTTAATAAAAATGCTCTTTTTAACGGATTTACCATTAGAAGAAATAATTCAACGTATCATTAAAGATAAGATACAGAAAAGTCTTTCATAAGTTGGACATTCCATATCAGTTCCCATATGGTCTCTGAAGAGTTTGAACTAAAACTCCAGGTTACCGACACCAAATTTGTGCAATCATCATCCACTCAATTCTTCTCGATAGAAATTATCACTGAAATCATCAAGGAACCAACTGAAAAGTTTGGATAGCTCTAGTTTGCAAGTGTATGCACCCGCACACATTTAGCAGAGTCTCGAGTCCAAAGAAGCTAATGAATGCACCC
The DNA here is from genome assembly GCA_027563825.1 of Erythroxylum mucronatum. Lineage (NCBI taxonomy): Eukaryota > Viridiplantae > Streptophyta > Magnoliopsida > Malpighiales > Erythroxylaceae > Erythroxylum > Erythroxylum mucronatum. The sequence continues at coordinate 6,070,693 of JAOSBP010000004.1, forward strand.
ACTCAGCTGCGAATCTCAACCAGGATCCAAATTGATTGCAAGAGAATCAACCAAAAATATTCAGAACACATGACTGACATCATCCTCTTATATTTTAGCAGACATGCCCCAAATATCCCAAAGTGAGTATGCTGGTGAAAGTGGCTAAGCTTCACAACATCCCATTGTGGACGAGAAAGCAGACATAGATCCATGTAGTATAGATATTCTCTGCATTTTTGGTTAACTCGGACTTACACAAACCGTAAGTGTGACCAAATCACCAGAACATGCTTTGGCCAGCCATCAATTAGTCCATCTTTTGAACTATTTTCTACTACGTCAATCAAGAGCCAACAAATGTACAAGGTATAGCCAATACTAATCCTATTTTTCAAGTATTAATTCCCAGGTTCGTCTGATTTCATATTCAAGACCCTACTCGACTTTTCCTCAATAAACTCAGGTTCAGATATACCAATTGACGAACACTCAATATGATAATCTCTCTCATCAATTAAGGACTTCATGTATGTGCAACGTCGCTCTTCAGCATCCATATTAGTTATGCCTTCCTGCCCTGATCCATATGACAACTCAAAAGATGGTGGGCCAGAAGGTTGAGTTCTCATCTGCACAGACCGCAAAAGCGCAGCTCTTCTTAAGTCAGCTGAGTGACAGATATCACTAGGTGATGATGGAAACCGGCCCTCAGAATCTGAACCACGTTGTCGAGGCTGTGAGCAGGTGACAGCAGTAAAGGTGCTTCCAAGTGAAGGATTTGAACTAGAGGACTGTGCAGAAGATAATGTACTATGTGGCTTTTGATACCTATACGGAGAAACAGGACTACTGGGTGCACTGTCAGGTTGCAATGAGCAAGTATTTGTAGGAGTTTCACAAAATCTAGAGTCATCTGAGTCCTCTGACATTGGTGAATACTGCAACATCTCATCCCTGAAATGATGCATTTAACAAGGTTGAGTATGGGAATAAGGACAAACAAAATACATTATTTGAAGCAACAACCAGCCTTGAGAGATTTAAGGCAAAAAGGAGTTGAATTACGTAATCGTGAAGCATGCAACCTGACAAATTTTCAGCTGATAAAGAATACTCCAAATGCAGCACAGATAATAGCTCATACGAATTCTAACCTTTTAAGCCTGCTTTAAAAGTCTCTTCACAATTCAACCTGGCATAAGTTCACACCTAGGGACCATCCAAATATATACTGGAGATTCAGGATACATTAGACACCTATTCTAGATTTCCATCGAAACTACACATTACAATTTACAAATCCACCCCACAATTTGGTCTAAATATGGAATTGCTGTAATCATGATAGAAGTCCTCAAACATACAAGCAGTAGTAGGGTGATAAAACTAGACCAACAATCACCTCCTCCTGTTATGAATTGTGAAATGTCAAAACTCATAGGAAGCATGTCATCATTTAAGATATGATCAAATTTAACGCAATTACAAGCCACCTATAAACTTCCCTGCAATGGGCATGATAACAAAAATTCAAAAGGATTATTTCAGGCCTAGAGCATCAGGATCACACATTCAAACAGACGAGCAACTATTGTCCACCTCATTCCTTCACCTTCTTCATTCACCATTTCCAAGAAATCAGAGAGCAAAAATGCCGAGGATCTACCTGAGATAATACATGCCATCGGATCGTGCCGGAGATTCCATGAGATTCTCTGGGAGTGTGTCTCCAACAGTCAATCCATTCAAACTAGACGCCATCATCTAGGCCCAAAAGCACAAAGGTAAAGCTGTCAACATTATAAACAAAGGAATCGACTTTAACAGTAAATTAAGACACATCCACATCCACATCCACATGCACACAACAACACAAGACACATCATACCCACAAAAAATCTAAATCAATTCAATGAGGAAAATGAAAATAATCCGAACGCGAGGAAATAAAATAACAAGAGAACATAAAAACGAGAGAAGGAAGAGACCTCGCTAAGGTAACGTTTATGAGAATGAAGATTGTCGAGATAGACCTCGTCCTCGGGATCTCTACTCCTCTTCCCGTTGGGTGATGTTGTTGTCGTTGAATCCGAGCCCATCTGAACTGTACCTTAATCAACTTATTTCGTCTTAATTGCTTTTAATTTACTAAGCAAAACTATGTTATAGTGCCCAACTTCAAAGGGTAGTGTCTGTTCCGGAGACTGACGAGTGACGACAAATACATAAAAAGCAGAGATGTTCTCTTCCTTCGGCTTTTGCTGGCCCCGGGAAACGGGATAACAGGTGACGTTCACAAGTAATACTTGGCACTGAAACGACATAATTTGCTTACAACGGTAATGTGTTTAATTATAGGCAGAAGATATAAAACTGTTCCTCTAGTTTTATTTATTATTAAATTATTAATTTAAAAATATTTTTAATAAAACGAAATCAACTCAATTATATATAATTTATTAGGTCTATAACAATTAATTGTATGCATATTATTTAATAAAATTATAAATAATGCTAAAGCATCCGAATAAACTTTAGGCTTAATTTAAATTTTGAGGCTACTGATTTGGATTAATTAAAGTGGTACAATGTCTAGCGTTCTTCAATTACAAGCGTATTTAGGGGACATGATTTTCTATACCATTCCTCTATACCTACTCTGTGCCCATTGTATTTGAACCATCTATTTATGCGAAACCCATATAAATAAATGGCTTAAATACAATGAGCACAAAGTAAGTATAAAAGAAGGGGTACAGAAGATTTGAAGGCATTTAGCACGGTTTATCTCCACCAATGAACCAAGTAGAGGTAGTCATCGGCATTAAACTGCCAATGAACGATTCACTAAAATAGTTCTAGCCTAAGTCGGTTATCTTTATATACAAATTTACAATAACTGTGGCCGTGACATCATAAGTCATAACTCATAGAACTCTACATATATGGAGATGGCTTACGAAAGATATGCAGGCTCATGCTACCGATACATCTAATCTTAACATCAATTCAGTCCAATTTGAAGTTTCTCACCTTCATCTCTCCATTTGTAGATTCATCAGGTTTTCGTAAATGTAAATAAATTAAAAGGTAAAAGAGATAAAAAATTTTATGTAATTTAAAAATTCTAAAAAAATATTTTTAATTTTTTAAAAACTCCCTCCTTTAACCGATTGATGAAACACAAGAAATATGAATATCACGTTTTAATTAATCAAATGTTATTAATATGATAAATCAACTTAGTTTTTAAACATAACCTGAACCAATTAATCTCAACTTAGATTAATAATTTAAGATAATTTTAATAACTTATTAGTTTATATTAGAGTTAATTAGTTCCATTTGGCTTTAATAATTGGTTAAACTATTATATAAGTATTTGATTGGTACAAGTGTGATGTTCATGTCGCATGTACTTTTTTATTATTTTTTATCCAAAATTTTTTTAAAAAGAGTTTTTTGAAAAGCTAAAAAATTAGAAACTTTTCCAAAAATTTTAAAGATAAAAAGGTTTTTCAAAAAAAATTTAAACTATTAGAAAAGTGTAACTGAAATGTCCTACTCTTTTTTTAGCAAAATGGATTAATATGTATTATATTAAGATATGTACTAGAAAAGAAGACAGATTAGGAAAATTGGTTTCAAACATATGTGGTGAAACAAATATACAATATTATGGTTAACAATGCTAAGCTTACACACTCATGTAAGCCAACTCTAACATATATATTTAACAATAATATACGTTAAAATAAAATATAAACTAAATGCGGAAGAAAACAAAATACCTCCAACCATTGATGTTTTTACTTGAAGAGTCTATATTTTTTAAAAAAAATTAAGCTCTCAATTTCCAGTTTGATGGTATCTATTTTCAGAAGAGAAAATAAGCTTAGGGACTTTAAATATCTACTAGAAAAACTATATCAATGTGCTTCCATCAAACATATTGTCTGTTACCACAAAAACAGGACATTAATATCCACTAAATTCATAATGTTGGACTAACGTTGGACCACCATTTACAGGTATTAAACCAAAATATGAACATTTCTCAAATTCTCCCACTTGGTCCACACATTTAACTTGATATCAGATCCTAATCAGATCCAAATTTAATGTATGAATCATGACGATAAGTCCTCTAATAGTTTAGTTGTAGCACCCCACTCTCGCAATGACCGAACCCGACATCGTGGGTGATATCCGAGTCCGTGCCCCGCGAGGGCGGCGTGCTAAAGCACTCAATCAGTCAAAAATCGGTATAAATTTTTTTTGAACCATAAACATAATATGCAAAAATCAATAACTAATTTAGGCCCACTTTCCTTCAAAAACATTTCCAATTAACATAATACAATCAACAAGGTTATCAATAGCCATTTGGGTCATTTCATAAATACAAAACATTCGAGTCATTTCAGAATACAAATTTATACAAAAAGTTTGCGAATATACAATTCAATACAAAATAGAGAAATGCAATGCAGACGCGAACTGATCCCGACCTCTATCCTTCACTTGAATGTTGTCGGTATACTCCCGTTGGCTTAAACGGGGTATTCTTCTTATCTTAAAAAATAGTTGCAAATTTTGGGTGAGTTTTGTGAACTCAATAAGTGACCATCATCGATGGCTCACCCAGTCATATAACACATATATCACACATTAACAACATATCACATTCCACATTCAATTTCACACTTCACAACTAATACACTTAATCATTCGTATTACGCATAGATAATGCACATGAGACTCACTTTCCATTTGTTACTTTGTTGTGACCGAGTGCTTGAACCGTCCCATGTAGGGCTCATTGATAACTGTCCCATATAGAGCTCATTGATAACTGACCCATGTAGGGCTCATTGATAACTGTCTCATGTAGGGCTCATTGAACGTTGAGCTTTAAGCTTTGATCGGTGGCTACTCTGGTCACAACTCCATTATGTTTCATGCATTCATGAAATGAAATGCATCGCTCATAATTGCA
>JAOSBP010000004.1:6086588-6103237 GCA_027563825.1 Erythroxylum mucronatum
TACCCGGAAAATGCCATGAATGCATGCCAAAATACTTATGCACAATTAAGCAAATATTTAATAAGAAATTAACAAACCTAATTCGCACTAAATTTCGTTAATATTCTAACCCCTAATTTGGAGCGCTACAAATTTAACATTGATGTATAATATTTTTATAAAATTTACATATTTTTTATGAAATAAAAGTATTGTGTTTCTTTAACGCCGAGTCCTTACGAAATTTAAACCTAGGTGTACGGAAATTTCTAATAACCGACAATAACTTTGGTCAAATATTGCAGATTCATCAAGCGTACGATTCTCTTCCATACACAAGTTTTTCTTGTTTCTTACGTATATATATCGTTGTGTGACTAAAGAAAATAAGAAATCCCAAGAATTAGGCAGAAGAAAAGGTTGCTGGCCATATACTCAAGAGTATTGATGTACTATCAATTCGGTTTATCGGGTTTGTATGGACCTTGTCTTAAGCTTGAATACTTCGCATAAAATTCATTTAATTCCTTAAGATACTCTTATCTCTTTAGGGAATTACAATGCGAAATAAAGCTGTTGGTTGTTTGGCTGATACTGTCTTTAATTGAAAAACAAATTGTCCAATATGGACTAATATATCATTGATTATCGTTAGGCGCTAAATAATAATACCCACAAAATTGATAAGAATACTAAATTAATAACAAACTACTCAAACGATATAAAATACTGAAGGATAAATTGTGCTCAAGATTTAACATAAGAAACCTTTCAATGTAAAGATAAAAATCAATGGATATATAAACAATTAATCTGCTAAATCAAATAGCAAGATACAAACAATAAAAGTTCCGAGCTATTTGACTCAAGAACACCTTACAAAATATCTACAACTAGTCATTGTTTTAGCTCTCTTTCCTTTTGCTAGTACTCTTAAAAAACTTTCTCAAAACTTCCAATATTGAGTACAAATTGATATATTCTAATACTACTCTCAACTAATTCTAGAAATCAAACTTTAATAAAATTGTAGTTAAACAATGTTATTTAGACTTTAAAGCTCTTTATCATCATATGTTTCTGTCTCATGCAACTTCTGTCTCACATCAAAATTTTAAAATCTAAGAAAAAAGATTTTTAAACTGCACAAGGCTATGTGTGGTGACCGTGTCCTTTATAACTTGACATTGCTCTGGAAACAACTTCAACTTTTTTTATTTTTGCCTCGAATCTGCTTAATCTTTGTTCCTTTTGATCCATGAAGATAGTTGACACTTTCGAAGCTCAAATTTAATGGCACTGGTCTAACAAACATTTTTAAAATAGGCTGAACCCACAACAATCTCCCATCCAGCTTATTTAAGAGGAGAAATTTACTACCCTATTAATGACTAAAAAACTATCCCTACGAGCTTACTACAAAGCTCAAGTTTACTCTTAGAAACCACATCTTCAACATGCTGACACCATTCTTATCCATAAAATCCATCTCTTTTTACATTTCTTTGAGCTAAAAGTCTTTGTCTTTGAGTGATAGCACTTCTTAGAAATTCTTTGACTCTCTCTCATTAGTGATTAGGAGATATTCTGAACTTGGGTATCTAGTCGAAGGTTTCTTCAATCTAGTTAACCTTCGAAGTAGAACACCTTCCAAAACTTAAGTAGGTTGTTTACCCTGCCCATAATGCTTATGGACTGCTTTTACATCATCCACAAGATAGGGCTTATGCGGCTCATCTCCATCAAATTGCAATTGATCATCACCATCCTATGCCAACTCATTTCTTTCGCCTTCTTCACTTGTAGGTTGATTAATAATAGTAGAAATAAGAGAAGAATTCGTAGTATCAAAATACAAACTATTAGATGTAGTATTGTCTTCGTTTATGAGATCCACAACCATCTTATGCTTATAGAACACTACGTCCCTACTTTGCACAACTTTTTTGTTTTTCAAGTTGTATAGTTTATGTCCAAACTCCTCATCTCTATATAAAATAAATATACAAGTAGCCCTTGAATTCAACTTTGATCTCTACTCCTTTGACATGTGCTTGAAGACTTTGTATCTGAAATCCCTTAGATGCATATAAGTCAAATTCCTCCCTTTTCATACTCTCTGAGGAATGTGAAGCTCCAAGGGCAATAAAGGAGTTATATTGATCACCTATAATGTGATTTGGATCACTTCACCCCAAAAGGACTTCAGTAGAATGGACATTCGAAGTATGCACTGAACCTTCTGCATAATAGTTCTATTCAACCTCTCGATAATACCATTGTGTTGTGGGATACCAAGTTCTATTATAGTTTTAAAGGTGGAAGCAACGGTAAACTAAGGTGTGTTTTATTGAGAACTTTCATTTATTATTTTCTTTATTTTCCTTTTGACAAGATTTCATAACCCCCTCTACTAATTATTTTCCTTCATAACAATTGGTGAACTAGAATTCTTTGTGGGACCGACTCCTACTTTCTTATATTTTTTTATTGATTGTAAGAATCCAGGAATTAATTTAGGGTACAGATGATAGTTACGCCAAAATTTAGCTCCGTTGTTAAAGAATTCTAGGCATGTATGTTCATTACGAGATCTTCAAAGGAAGGTAATTTATAATATGATTCAAAGATCGATAAGACTGCAAAAAAGATAATGAAAGAAACAAAGATTCGAAAGCAGGGCAATATTACAATTAGTGAAACAATAGAAAACATTAAGAATAACTGAGCTCTACGAGAACTTGCCAAACTGAATTTGAACCAATAACCTCACTACGTAACTTTTCCTAATTTTGACATAGATGTCACCTTTAAATTAAAGTATAGTCTAATTCATTTATTGTCAACCTTTTGTGGTACTGTAGGTGAGGATACATATAGGCATCTTTAGGAACTCCTTGTCGTATGTATAGGAGTGAAGCCCAATGGTGTCGTTAAAGAACAAATCAATTTGTAGGCTTCCTATTCTATTTGAAGGATAATCTTTAAGATTAGTTATATTATTTACCACCCACTAATATCACCATGTAGAACGAAATGAAGAAGCAATTTCTAGAAAATTTCGTAAGAGCCACCAGTAAAGGAAATTTATGGCATTTGACAACACAATAGCGAGTCACTATATAAGTATTAGGAGCATTTTAAAAAGCTATGTGTCAGTTATCTGCATCACCAAATTAGGGAAAAGCTCCTAATTCAATATTTTTACTAAGGATTTATACTAACTGATAGGAGTATTGTCAATGCTAATAGTGGAGGAGTTGATTAAACACCAGATGTGGCTCATGCACTAATCTATAATATGACATGTAATTCCCAACAATTCAATGACAGGATGCACTATTTAACTCAAGGAGTTAGTAAGGTAAACGTTTCATCTCTTGAAAAATGTATAGATGACCTCACTACACTTGTTCATTAATTGACTGTAGGAAAAACGAAAAGGGCACACCTAATTCTCATCAGTTCAATGACAAGATTCCCTATTCAACTCGACGAGTTAGTAAGGTAAACATTTAATCTCTTGAAAAATGTATGAATGATCTTACTACACTTGTTCTTTAATTGGTTATAGGAAAAACAAAAGTGGCAAAAGCTTGTGAATATGTTCATTAGTAAGACATTTAATCAATGTGTCCCATATTAAAAGAAGATTTGATGGAACAAGCAAATATAACAAGAAGTTTTCTGGGATAACCCTAGCATAAATACAACCTATATTAAATGTACAATCCTGGTTGGAGAAACCATCCAAAATTTTCATATGGTAATACAACAATAAATCAACCTGCGGCCAATTTTCAATAATGTTGTTAACCACATCCTCTGAAATAACCTCAATAAGCCTAAACCTCTTATTTATGTATATCCCTTAACGGCATTGTTAAAGCATTAGCTACTAATACTACTGAATTCCAATGGGAGATGACATCCGGTACTTAGAATTTTAAAAATTGGATGGGTTAGCTAGCCACTATGATTAGTCACTTTAAATCTCAAGGTTCGAATAAACTATAATCACAAACTATAGTGTAAATCCTAAAGAGAGTTATGATGCTATTACATTGCTAAGTGGAAAGCAAATTGAGTAACCCGCGAATGCCCCAATTTTATTCAATTTGTATACAAATTTTTTTTTGAACATAATAAAGTAAAGGAAAGCATATCCATGTCTAAGGATGAGTCCATACTCCATCTCTAGCTATACTTCCTCTATTTTTGAAAGTATTAAAGGATAACTAAAGATGGAATAAGATGCTCATTTATATGGTACATTTCAAAAATTTGAGGTAAATATTTCCATTTTTAATCTTATTAAACAAGTACCTAAGTACACTAAATTATTGAAGGAACTTTGTAAGATGAAAATAAGATAGAAAACAAAAGGAATTGAAAAGGTAAGACTGGGAAGAAACACATATGTTATCATTCAAAAAACCCTCCCATAGAAATGTAAAGACTCAGCTATGTTTTCCATACCATGCACTATTGGTGGTTCTATAATTGAAAAACCAATGCTAGATCTTAGTGCATCCATAGACGTTACATTATTTTATTTATTTATCTCGTAACTTATAACCATTAGAAAAGATGGGGGTTATGATTTAATTAAAATCAAATTGATTTTTATTGTTGACTTATATGTCTTGGATACGGAAAATGATGACCACCAGTACTAATTTTATTGGGAAGACCATTTTTATAAATAGAAAAAACAAAAATTGATATCCACAGTGATACTTTAACCACGGAATACAGTAAGAATACTGTTTAGTTTAGTATATATGATTTAATGAAATATCTTGTTGAAAACTTTCTTGTCTTTACAGTTGATGTTTTAGATTCATTAGTGAAAAACTAGTTCACAATTAATGGAAAGGATGAGTTAGAGTCATTTATGATGGAAAGTCTTTTTAATGATGAAGATACTGATATTTCCCTTAATTTTTATTTGCAGGAGTGTATGGTAGCCTTGGACAGTTTTTAAAAAAGTAAAACATACGCCAACTTTATAGTATTTGAAGTTAGCATGCCTACACCTAATGATAAGCTTGTCCCTTCAGTAATAACAATCATAAAATTAAAACCATGTTTGAAACAAATATGTGTTCTTGGGAGCAAGAGACACCTTAACAGTAATAATCTCAAGCAAGCTGACTTTCATGTAAGAGGAAAGATTGTTAGAGGTTTTGAAAAACTTTAAAACGACCATCAAATGGACAGTAGCAGATGTTAAAGGTATAAACTCTTCTACTTGTTTGGATAGGATCCTCCTAAAAGATAGAGCAAAACCCATATGGTAACCTCAAAGAAGATTAAACTCCTCCATGATGGAGGTAGTGAAGAAAGAAATTTTGAATCTTCTTTAAGCTGGGATAATCTACCCAATTTCATATTATAAGTGGGTTAGTCCTGAATAAGTAGTTCTGGGAAAGATGGGAATTACATTTTTCACCACTTAAGATGGAGACTTAGTTCCTACTAAGCTTTAAAATATATGGCAAGTTTGTATTGACTATAAGAATTTAAGTATAGTAACTCAAAAGACCATTTCCTTCTCTCATTTATTGATAAGAAGTTAAAGAGATTAGCTAGTGAAGCATTTTACTATTTTCTTTATGGTTTTTTTAGGATACTTCATATGAAAACTGCTTCTGAAAATCAGGAGAAAAACAACTTTCACTTGTTCTTTTAGAACTTTTATGTATAGGCAATTTCCTTCTGACATATGCAATATATCGACTACTTTCCAAAGATGTATGGTAAGCATATTCTTAACTTATGTAGAGCAAATTACTGAATTTTTGTGGGTGATTTCTCTATTCGTAGAGGTCTTCGATGAATTTTTGTAAAATATGAGTTTGATTTCACAAAGATGTGTGGAATTACTCTGATCTTTCCTCTTAGGAACCCTTACTTCTCTCACATACTCTTACTTGTCATTCCCCGTTAAATAGTCTAGTAGCAGTGAAAATTGTTTAAATACAGTACCAGACTGTCATAGATTTTCTGATACACAAGATCTTCGGAAGAGGCAAGTGTAGAGCATACTCATCCTATGCTTAGAAAAATAGGAAATATGGCTCAAGTCTTTGAAGTTTTCAGGAAGGAGAAGAGGAATAGAAAACAAATTGAATAATACCACTCATATTCTATTATCGAGCAAAGCATCAAACAAAGCATGCTTACAACTGAATAGAAACCTTGCTTTTATAGGAGAAGCGAAGGTTAGAAATGTAAATCTACCTAAAGACATAATTATGAGACCTTTAAAAAAGAGGCTAAAATACAATGATGACTACTTTAGAAAAGAAGGCCAATAATGCCACCTAACCTTATCAAAAGGAATTGACTTTTCTAAAAGCAAACCTAACTTTGACAAATATCATCTATTTTTATAAAAGTCAAAAGGTAAATAGTACCCTACTTTTTCAAAAGTCTAAAAGTGAATGATGAGAAGATGGACTCTTGAATAGGAACTTGAAAGTGATTTGTGGGACCATCTTTCATCAAAAGTCTTTAATGGTGGTTGCCTGAAATTATGTGCTTACTTTAATGACTTCAAAGTCTTCAGTGAAATGATTGTCTCAAAAGAAAGGTCTCATTATGATCCAAAGAATCCAAAGGATTATTTGTCATGAATTGATTCGTGTCATGATTGAAGATTAGATAAAGAGTCTAGATCATCCGAATAGTCAGCACCAGAGTGATTAGTCTTTTGTCTTTTAGTGGGACTGAGTTCACTTATGTGTAGTTTATGCAGGAAATGGTTTAACTCATCTTCATTAGGACTGAAATAATCATCATTAGGATCTTGAACATCCTGAAAAGCTGAGTTAGATGGTTATGAAGGTCCTGCACTGTCTAAGACTGTCTCTACTGTGTCATATTCAGGACTATTGGAACAAGAATGTCAACTTCTGGTGCTTCTGGTTCACCATGTATAAATTCATTAGGATATGGTCTAATAAACGTAGAAAGGACTGGTGTTTCCAGAAAATGATTAATCTCTTTAATAAAATCTCTTAGAGATTTAAGCACATTCTCATGATGTCGTGGCCAATACAAAGATGTGTGATAATGTTGGACACACTTTTCTATGTAAAGAACACCAGTATGTGTTTCTTTGTATGGTCGATGGAGAATGAAGAAGCAATGCGTAGATTGTCATCTAGCTGAAGCAGTCCATAAATGATGTTGTTGAATGATTACAGAACATTGATGCTTCCATTTATCTAATGGTTGAAACCATTACAGAAATGTCCATAATAAAGAGCTTCCATTGTTCATATCACAAAGATTGTGGTATAACTAAAGAGGTGATATGATAATGGCACAAGCATAAAGGGCAAAAAGTGCCAAGAGATACCATAATGTGTTTTTAGCTGTGGGATCTTGAAGAAAAGTCACATTAAGGTAGGTTGCTTTGAGATTGAGCATAGTAGGATTGCCAAGAGAATTATGTTCACTAAAAAACTGATGCAAGTAATAGAACAAGCTAACTATAGAAGGAAAAGACTTCTTTGGAAAAGCAAAGAGAGGTTGACTAGCCATATTTTTTGTGATTTTTGTGACAAAATTATGAAGAAATAAAGGACTCAATGAAGATATTAGGTCAAAGAGAAAGAGGATACTTATAGTGAGAAAAAGTATCTAGTGGCTATAGAGGATGTTGTCGTAGTGTAGATAAAGCTGTAATGCTAGCACCACTTTGTAAAATAAGTTGTCTTTGATCAGAAATCTTTACAAGTGGAAGATTATGACAAAGAAGCTTTGTCATGCCCCTTACCTTAGGGTACATATCGGGACATCCGACAAACATTCCAGTACATAACCTATGATAATGGCGCGCTACGATCAATCACTACATTCACTTAACATGGCATCATCTATCTTTTTTCTCTTATAAAACATCATGTGGAAAGTCACAATATTTTAAAACCAGCTTATCCTCTTTTCATTTCAAAAAATCCGAATGTCTACAATGTATCTTTCAATATTCATACTTATACAACATCGTAGCCTAATACAAAAAGTGTGCTACATGAAAGCACAAAATCTATTTAATCTGTCCAAATCTAGCTGATCGACCTTTGAGCTATTTCTTTTCTTTTCCAAAAATACAAGTTTACAATGCTTGTAGCATCCCTCAGTAGTTAATATCATCTTTTGGTCCTAAAAAGTCAACATTGCAATTTTGATGAGTTTTGCGAACTTAATGAGATAACTATCATCGATGGTTCACTCAATTCTTACATCACATCAATACACGTAACATATTATTCACATCTTTTACATATTCATAAAATATCACATTTCACTTTCGGAACAATCATCGTAATCCTTTCATTCATATATATTACACATATCAAGTACAAATGCAATGCACGTGAGACTCACTTTTATTTATTATTGTCATTGTGATCAAGTGCCTTTTTACTAGTTCATATCCCTTAGTGGATATCGAGTTGTGTCAAATTATGTCTCATATCTCTTAGTGGATACCGGATACATTCACAACTGAGCCTGAGGCTCTTTTCACATTCTGAGCTTTAGGCTCTTTTTTACTGGCGACTCCGGTCACAACTTCCCTTATCTTACATGCATTCATGTATTGAAATGCTTCATAAATCATATTCTCAATCATTCATATGCTTGCACATTCTCATTCAAATCACATTTATCATCGGACCCAAGGTCCGACATTCAACATCATTGTTGAGTAACATACAAGGAGCACTTTAATATATCATTCATATATTCCATCATATTCACATACAAGGAGCAATTTAATATTCCATCACATTCACATACAAGGAGCACTTTAATATATCATTCATATATCACAATCATCGGACCTTCATTGTTCGGAATCAGCACAATTAGTCACATTCATCTATCATTCAAAACACAATTTAAAGCAAAAAGTAATTGAGATAAATCGTCTAGGTTACTCACAAGTCACTCCCGAAGCTAATGCTTAGAAGTTACGGCAACATCTGGAGGTTGGCGTTCCAGTTGCTCCTCTATGTCAAATAACACACACATATATCACAATTTGCACAATTATAAGTGTTTAATAATGCACATGTATGTAATGAAATATGTACAATGCATGTTTAATACTTTGACACTATTCTCGCAAAGTATTAGTGAAACGAGATGTGAATTCAGACAAAATATCTGGCAGATGATAGTTTGATCTGGTCATTTGAAGATCAATCTATGCACTGAATTCATGTATCCTATCCCTCCATTTTTTAGGAGGTAGATCATCGAATGTAAACTAAGGTCCTGAAGTAGGCTTGGTTGTAGTTGACTGGGTTGTAGCCTGTGCAGCTAGCTGAGCTTGTGGTACTGATTCAAGTCTGAATGGTTTAGTACCTGTGGATTTTGCTTCACTAATTTCAGGTTCAGCTTCATCGTCATCAGAACATTGGATAACTCTGAAAGATCAGCAAAATGTGTTGAAGAATCAGATGATGGTTTTGAAATAGGTTCAGATGATGACTTAGAGACTAGTAACTCAGAGACTAGTTCAGATGGTGTTACAAAAACTTTAGATGCTTGAATAGAGGCCGAATCAGATGGTTATGATGCTTTTGTATGCTCTAATTGAGAACTCGAATCCTCTGCAACAGATTTAGAGGTTGTCAAAGTTGTAAGGAGCTTTGTCTATTTAGTTTTGTCCTTCCCAAGAGAAGAGGTGGAAGGTTGAACTTTCGGTCGAGACATTGGAGGTGTATGAATCTGTAACGGTTTACTCCATTGTTGAGATGGTTCAAAGGGTGTGTATGAGGTTGATGGCTCAGGAACCTTTGAAGACTCAAAAACTTGTTGTTTAGATAAATGAGAAAATTTTTGCCTTGATTTTGATTTCTTTGGTTTCTCCGGAGTTGTCTGAGGATGTATGTACTGTCTAATCAAAGGATAATTGAATTTGAATACCTTTGAGTAGTCAGCTTCTTTTGGATACTTATGATATATATGAGATGGATATGTTGGCTACGTATTTGGAAATTCTAAAGAGGATGAGCCATAGATTGTCCTTGATTGTGCAGAATGCATATCAACTTCCATTTGTTGCACAATTCCTTGTATCTTTTGTATCTCACAAACTTTAAAGTCGAAGTCAGGCCTTATATAATGAGTGGATATGTATTATCGAAGTTCAGCATCAAGACGCTGAATCTAAGCTTTGTATGATTGATACATATGTTGAATCTATTTATAAATTGCATCGACTTTATAATGAGTAGTATGATTTTGTTGACTGATTCCATCCAGCTTAGAATCAATCCATCTAAGAACTTTGTTTAGTGCTACTACGTTGGATGTTTTCCAGTTGAGAACTTCATCAGATGGATTTGACACAAATGTTCCTTGTGAAGTAATTCCTGTGGCTTGGATGTAAGGGTTATAGACAACTCGCTGTGAATCGTCAATACTCCTGGTTAATTGAGGAAAGTCTTCCTTATATGGCCTTGCCATCATACAGGGTATAGGATTACGAATCATAATAGGAACTTCTGGCTTAGATCTGTATGTAGATTTGTAAGCAATGACTTCAACATCTCTTATAGAGATTTAAGTCTGGATTTTTCTATCTTTAGACTTGTATAAGAGCTAGAATCATCTGGATCTGGATTATCACCAAGAGGATGATATTCACGAGAAGGTTGACAGTGAGGTTTCGGCTTTTTCTTCTTCCTTCTTCGTCTTGAATAACGATCATCATCATCATCATCACTATCTAACTTAGGATTGAGAGAGATCTCACAGTCTAGTTCACAAATAGATGGGTCGATGTCCCACACAAAATATCCACGATGATGATTGATATAAACTAGATCACTGCTAGATTTGAAGAAATGAATAGGAGGACCCGATTTACCTTCCGTATGAGAAAACACAGGCTGGATCATAAGGATTGACTCAGATGTTGAAGGTCTAGTTGGATCTTCATTGGGTCGTGCATAGATGGACTTTACAGTTCCATCTCTCAAGGTCTTCAAAATTAAAGGAGTCGTTATATGAAAAGCGTGTCGATGAGGTGCGTGGAACACCTTCTGGTAATTGGTGATCCAATCAGTAGGGATCAACTTTTCAAGCTCCTGTGCTGGAAGTTACTTCGGGATCTGAATGATAATAGTCTGATCATTGGAACGATTAGCAACCATGTATAGTGTATCCGAAGTGGAATTCAGGAAGCTGAGGTCCAAAGTATGATTCTGTAGACGATAGATCATCTGGTGATGTAGAGTAGCCATGATGGCTGTAGGATCTTGATCTGCTCCAGTGATCTGAATCTGAACTTGTAGTCGTTCAGACAAGGTAGGATCATCCAGCCTGATGTTGAAATCAGGTGCTATATTCAAGATGACACTTTCGTTGTTAACCGTTGTTAGCAAGGTACTAATAAGATCATTTTGGTACATTGTGTAGGTAGTGTCTAAAAGAGATATCCTGCCTATCGTAGGTATTCCCTTTCCTCCATGAAGAGTTAGAACAAGTCGTATAGCTCCAACATGAAGATGTGTATGATTTTGCTCCCTCCATAAAGAGATCAATTCTTTAAGGATTTCAAGCTTTACATACTGTTCCGCAGTGGTAGATCTGAGACCACAATGTTCCAATCTGGAACTCTGGATGATTTCTTTCACATGAGGTATAGTAGTAGACAAAATACTACGATTACTTCGCGTCCAAAAATGGACACGAGAATAAATATTGTACAGACTCAGCAAAGGTAAAGAAGACTCACAAAGTAGGTACATGAGTAATTTCTACAAGATTTTTGATTTTTTTTGATAACACATGCTTTACACTAGAAGGTAACGAAGACATAGATAAAGTTGAAGATAAATGAATAGGGTCGGAAGATAGTGTTTCCATAATTTCTTATAGGCTCTCTCCTTACTCACTTCAATGAATGATAAGAGTCAATATTACTCGCCTGAATAGATGCAAAGGTTTGGTATGTTTCCAAAGTTAATCCACGACATGTATGGAAAAACTCTCTGTAGCAACGAAGGCTAACAGGATCATGGTTTAGAAAACCAAGGGGCACAATATATCGAAACATACCTGGCAAGAACAAAAGTTATGGCTCTGATACCACTCAGGGTACCTAGAATGTTCCCGTCTTTATTCTGGCTCTAATACCACTTAAGATGTCTAGGCCTGTAAATTGCTTCCAAGAACTTTAGTCCGAACTGTACACTGAGGAAAGAAGTGAATGTCGATTCGTCTTCTTGTTATCAACCCAATCTTAAAAGAATTACCATCAGCAGCAGTAAAATATTCTTTATAATAAGTCCATGTGTCAGATGATAAGATATTGGGTTTCATAATCGTATGACTAGATCCAGTATCCATAAATCCAATAGCCTTGGTGGGCTTATCGTATTTGTCTTGTTGAAAGAGTTGGATCTGGACGTAAGGTCATTGTACTAGTGTACGATCTATTTTCAGACTAGTCTTATTGGACCCCGAACTTTTCATAGAAGTTAGAACTATTAAATAAGAAATTTTTGGCTATTAATTATGAGAAAAAAATGAAAATTCTTGAATTAGAAATGATAGACAAGATTAAAGTAGTGAATAAGAAATGTGGACAGGTTCATGTTTTGCTTTGGTATTTTTGGCGGATAAGAGATTATGAAATGGGAAGAATGAAGGTGATAGTTAGAAGAAAAATGAAAGTGAAAATGAAGTTGAATATGTGTAGTAAGTTGACGAAGAATATGTATATATGTGTATATTCTGTTATTAGTGTTCATGATTAATCATGGACTATAATTTCTTTATGGATGATATTAAGTTGGGATGGAGTTGAGAATGAGGAGTAAATGAAGTAGAAAAGGTGATCTTAGTATAAGATGTGTTAGGGTAAAAATCTGGATTCAAAATTTGAAGATGATCTAGAAAATGTAGCAGTAGCATGTTTACTGTGTATGCTTTAGTCTTTTAGCCATAAATTTTTATCAAGTTATCCAAACGAGATGATTCTTGATTTGCATTAAACCAGAGACATATGGCTACATTTCTTATAAAGACATCGAATTAAAATTCTGTCTTTATGAGTCTCAAAAATTTGTCATGAAGTTGAGAACTGGGTGCAGTACAGTGGTAGATGAATGTATATGTTGTGTTATATTTTGAGTGTTTAAGATTAAGTAGGCAATATGAGATGTGTATAGACGATTGTTAAGTTGAAATGTGAATTAATTAATGATGAGGTTAAGTTGGAGTTAGGTATATGTGAAGAAGTTGTTAACTTGAGATGATGTTTTTTTGAACATGAATTGTTGATATATATATATATATATATAAGTGAGATGTTATGGAAAAGAAAGATAACAATTATGAACGATGAGATGTAGTTGATTGGGATGAGTCAGATGAGTTAAGATTTGAGAGTTTAATGAAGTCAATTTGGTAGTTGAATGGTTATGCTCATAAAATCCCAAGTTTGAACATTGCAAATTTCAAGTCTTCCATAGGAGTAAAATTGTGTACTGAAACCAAGGGAAATTCTGGATTAATCTAGGCTAAATTAGAAAATTTTATCTAAAGTTATATATTTTCTTTCTAGCTTTCTAACGGTATATAGTATGAAATTTTTGAACATTGGAGGCCAAAGTTATGATCTTTATAAGTGGAGGTGCTCTAGAGTGTGTGGTTAGTGATTTAGAACTTGTAGGGATGTGAGGAACCCAGTAGAAAGAAACATCTTCTATCGAAACATCTTTTTATGCACTATGCATCTTCTTATGCACTGTTCATCTTCTTATGCACTGCGCATCTTCTTATGCACTGTTCATCTTCTTATGCACTGCGCATCTTCTTATGCACTGTACATCTTCTTATCCATTGTAGACTAAATCACCTACCTTATCGTCTGGTCCAATTTTGACCCTTTAGATGACAAAATCTCTCTTTAAGGTCTTCTTGAAACTATAGATCTATGCGTCCTATTTCAAACCATCTAAAAATGACCTTGATCCAACATCTATAGAGAAAGTTATGCCAATTGTCCTAAATCATCTGACCTTTCATCTGGTTTCGTCTGACCTTTTGTCTGGGATCGTCTTACCCTATTTTCTAGTCCAATGTTGAGCCTCTAGATGACATAATATATCTTTAAGTCTTCATTAAAGTTGTAGATCTATAAGTCCTCTTTCAAACTGTCTAAGAATGACCTTGATCCGATGTCTTTATAGAAATTTATGCCATTTGTCCTAAATCATCTGGCCTTTTGTCTAGTTTCGTCTGACCTTTCGTCTAGGATCGTCTTACCCTATTGTATGGTCCAATTTTGATCCTCTATATGACAGAATCTATCATCAAGGTCTGTATAAAAGCTGTATATCAATAAATCCTCTTTCAAACCATCTAAGAATGACCTTGATTTGATTTCTCTAGAGAAAGTTATGCCATTTGTCCCAAATCGTCTGGCCTTTTGTTTGGTTTCATCTGACCTTTCGTCTATGATCGTCTTACCCTATCATCTGGTCCAATTTTTACCCTCTATATGACAGAATATATCTTCAAGGTCTTCTAAAAAGTTGTGTAAGCCCTCTTTCAAAACGTCCAAGAATGACCTTGATCTGATATCTATCGATAAAGTTATGCTAATTGTCCCAAGATAGGTTCAATATGATTGAGGACAAAATCTTGTCTGATTGTTTTGGTCATAACTTCATCATCTGACCTTTAAACAAAGTGATTCTTAGACCAATAGTTTCTTAACACATTTCTATATCTCTCCATAGAATTTGATAGCATTTAGTGGGGATTAGAAAAAAGATTGTTTGAATCAAAGTAAGGGTATTGGTTGGAAGAGTATGAATTGGATATTTTACTAAATATACTTCGATATTTTGATGATGTATTGATCTGTAGAGCTCCAAAAGAGATAATTCTTGTTTCAAAATAAACTAGAGACATCTAGCTACAAATTTTATAAAGAAATTAAATTTAATTCAGTCTTTAAGACTTTCAATTCTTGGGTAGAATTTAAGTATAGTGTACTCTATCAATATAAGAATAGTTCAAAAATGTTTGAGGCAATACTTTCAGATTTTGGACCAAATTAAATGATTTTGGTGTCATTAGAAACTTAAGACAATGAGGAACATTTTTTTAGAAGAAAGTATCATCAAATTACTTCACCTTCCTTGTCAGAATGTTCAAGGGTATTTTTGGCAAGACATTTAAGCATAAAAGACATAAGGCATCAATGGAAGGGAAAATTGGACATTTCTTAATCATTAAGGGCATAATTAGAAGAAGAAGTGTTGTCTTTCCTTTTAAGAAGAGAGAAGAACAAAAAATTGAAGAGAAAAATGTTAAGTCAAAATGACTTCGCAATTAATATTTTGAAGAAAACCAAATAAAAATAATAGAAGAAAGTAAGACGAAGCTGCGGAGGAGAAAATAAGATGAAGCATAAAGATGCGAAAGTAAGACGCAAGAAGAAAGTGAGACGCAAGAAGAAAGCAAAGTAAGACGAAGCTAAAGTCAAACTAAGACGCAATTCGAATATAAGACGAAGCGCAAACAGAAAGTAGGACGCGAAAATAAAACGAAGCAGAAGCAGAAAGTAAGGCGTAAGAAAATAAGAGGAAGTGAAGTTGAAAATGAGACAAAAGAGAATAAGACGAAGCAGAAGCAAAAACTAAGACGAAGACCCGATACCATGTCGGATAGTTAATCAGTCTGAGTTAGTTACAAAACTCAACTAAATAACTGTTTCTTCAAAGATCAAGATACAAGAAGAAAGAAGCGGTTATCAAGAATCAGTTGAAAATGAAGGTTATAAATACGGGTCAGAGTCGAAGACTGTAGAAGTTAGAGATTTTAAAAATTAGAGAATTCAAAGAGATTGTGAATCATTGTATTCATTGTGCTAAACTCTATAGCTATATTGTCTGTAACAAAGCTTGAACATCTTTCAGTAGAAAGAAGAAAAGCTGAAAGCCTGCCGAGGCTAGGTGAAAAGAATGCCTGCTGGAAGAGACCTAAAGAGGCTTGGTGAAAAGAATATTTGCATCTTTGAGAAGTATAGTGAAATCTCATAAAGGATTCTAAGGACTAGACATAGCCCATAGTTTCGGATGAACCAGTATAAATCTGCTGTGTCAATTCCTACTCTTAACTCTCAACTCTTGTTCATATTGTTTTATACAAGTACTTAGAAGCGAATTGCAATACTTTGTGAAATTGTTATTTAACAGTTCTGAAAAAGCAAGTCTTCAAAAGAAGTTTTTGAAAAAGGGATTGTATTCAAGAAAAGGATACACAATTCAACCCCTCCTTCTTGTGCGTTTTGTATATCGAATATTAAGTCTATACTAACGCGTGATTTACTTTAATTGGTATTAGAGCTCGGTGTCCAAGAACCACCGTCACAAAATGTGGATAAAGATCCATGGCAAATCGCACGTATATATAGCTGAGGGTGCCTCCGTCACTAGACCTCCTGCGTTCAATGGAGAAAACTATCATTACTAGAAAGACAGGATACGACTTTTCATTGAATTTACAGAAGAGTTGATTATAGGAGAGACCTCAGAAGGTGTTCGAACTATGTTGGGCCCCGATTCGTAATAAGCATGTGTAAATTATTTTGAGGATTTTAGTTTGATAATTTTGACTTTTGGAGA
>JAOSBP010000004.1:6103337-6116921 GCA_027563825.1 Erythroxylum mucronatum
GACACGCATGTCTGTTTAACGGACACATTCGGGTGAAGAATCACCCTTTTGTCACTTCATGTCCGCTAAACGGACACTTATGTCCATTTAACGGACACATTTGGGTGAGAAATCACCCTTAGCCAGTTCATGTCCGTTAGACGGACACGCCAGTCCGTTTAACGGACACATTCAGGGGAAACAGTGTATTTAGCAGCCTCGTGTCCATCAAATGGACACACCTGTCCGTTTAACGAACAGGTTCGGGTAAACAGGCCCCCAAGTCCAGTTTATGTCCGTTTAACGGACATGGTTTGAAAAGTTATTTTCTTGAGATTTTTCGAGAGAGCAGTTTAAGGTTTAAGCTATGATCAGTGTGCGCTCACCACCAATGTGAGTTAGCAGCAGGTGTCAAGTTTAGGGTTTCAGCAAGGCAGCTGTCTCGGGGATGGGTTTCAGTCAGGCCCACCTCCCGGGACCGCCGGGCTCCGGGATCGGGGTCCGACATTCTCTCTCCCCTAAAAGTATAGAGTATAAAAATTCTAGAGAAAATGATTAAAAAATCATAATCCTTATATAGTATGGTTGAAAATAAAGTTTCCTAATTACACAAAACTTCTTAGAATGACTCTAACTCTAGGTGTGATATTGTTTTATCAGTTTTAGCAATCTATCTTCTTTTACTCATCTCTCTAAAATTTGTGGCTTTGAAAAATAATGCTCCAATAAATATTTCAAGCCAAATTTGCTCCAATCTCTACTTGTCACCTCCTAATCCTAAACAAAATAAATATCAATAACAATTAAGCACCAAAATCAACCCGAAATAAAAGAGACAAGTCCAATTAATATGATCTAATTATATCTTATCAAATTCCTTTACATCAAATTTATGCTTGTCCTCAAACATACATTAATTCAATACATTAATCTTCTTCTTAGCAGCCTTTTATTCTCTTTCATGTTATCCAAAAATATTTCAAAAGTTAATATACATTGAAGGTTTAAGTTAAAAAAATAGCAATCAAGAGAACAAACACCCATAGGATAAATTTTTAGAAAGAAAGCATAATATCTCATCAATTTCATCAAAATAATATAAAACAAAACTTAACACCTTCTCATGGATTTCACTTTATGCACTCAAAGTGTTTAAGGTTCGTTAAACTCTAGAATTAAAACATAGGATGTTATTTTCATAAGCTTGCTCATGAATTATAACCTTACCACTAATAAACATGAATTAATGCATAGATCAAAGGGTGTTAATAATGATTGTAACATAACTTAGGTAAATGTATATAAAGAAAGAAAAATTTAGGTTTAACAAATTAAAGAACCAATTAACTCAAATTAGTTGAAAATGCACTTGATTCAATTCACATAAATTTAATCACATCATTATTTTTCATTTTTTTAGAAGAAAAAAAGCATTAAAGATGATATTCTTCTTCTTTTTTAACTATACTTCTCCCATTCTACAAAGAGAGAGAAATCAAAACACTTTAACTTGAATCAACTGATTTACTTTCCATAGAAATGGTTAAAATCTTATGCAAATAAGCTTTATAAAATTCTTTCAATTTAGGGCTCAAAATTATTCAGAAAATAAACAAAAGGAAAGGTGAAAGTGGCTTGTAACAAGATTAATATGTAAGAAAAGAAAGGTCAAGGTTTAAATTGGTTTTCTAAGGGGTAAAGGCTAAGATAAACGTTTATAGGTTAAAAATGGTTATACCTAAGTGTCCCTATTAATTTCAAGCATAAATTCACCAAAAATATCGTCTTAAAATGTAAACAAGAGAAAGTTACGACATAAACAAGCCATAATTGATATTATATAACAAAGAAAAATGTATGAGCACAAATGTAATGAACTCCTCTTAGGCTCAAAAGCTCACTTGAGTATCAAAATGTATTAAGTCTTGCATATTTTTATTTAATAAAACTAATAAGATAGTTTAAGTAATTTATTAAAAAAACTAATAATGATTGTTTCTTTCATTCATTAAAACTCAAAACAAAAATTAAGCTAACATAAGGAATATTTCCAAACATCAATAAGAAAATTTAAGGCTGCCACAAGGAAAAATCAACATATATAAATCATAGTATTCAAGAGTCCAAACACAAATCACAAATTTCACCAAAGAAAAATATATAGCTATTCTGAAATGGTGTATACATTAACTGTCACCTACACCTACTTCATACATTGTCTCCAATGTATGCATAAGATGCTTACATTAAACAAAATTAGTCATTATAAAATAAGTGAAATATTAGAATACTCCCTTTAGTTGTGATCATCTAAAACTGAATGCATTATAGTTTAGATGGACGTGGAGGTGTTACCCCTATAAATTGGAGCAAAGCATCCAAATTGTTCTCTATTTTAAGAATTTTATGCTCTAAACTTTCCAGCGAAAAAGGATATTCATGTCATATTGGTGCTGTTGGAAGAAACAGAGGTTGTTGAACATTCAAAATCCTCAAGTTGATATGATGGTGAACTTCCTTAGAGGGAGTCACATGACATAAAACAAAATTACTTCTTTAGGTTGTCGATCAACTTCATCATGCTAAAATAAGTATTGTTAAAGGTTCCATCTCACAAGCTATATGCACATCAGTGTTAGCAATATCGAGCAAGTTAAGATTAAAAGCTAAGTGAATAATTAAAAAACCAAGACAAATTCCTATTAGATGATAAGATAGTGTTAAATTACATAGCTAACTAAGCACTCAAATTAACATTAACCTTATATACTATGCACTAAATGAAGAATAATTTAGTTTTAGTACATGAACAAGTTATGGCCTTCCTCCCACAATAATTAAAAGCAAGAAAATGTTGTAAATAAACCCATTTTAGCTCTTTAAGAAAACTTCCTTTAGATCGCCTTAGAGAATACACAATCATGTCAAAGAACATTGATTTCCAATCTTCTAAAGGATTAAAATCACCATAATCCATAATAAATTCCTTATATTTATATAATTGACATATTTATTAGTTACAATCCTAAGGCCAAATTGAAATCAATAATACTTTGTTTAAATTCTTTACCCATTAATTGATATTGCATAACATTAGGACTACCTAGAGTGAAATTATTAGGTTTATCAAATTAAAAATATTATAAAACTCTCTAGTCAATTTAATAAACACTAGACATCTAATTTGCACAAATTTTCTCCATCTCATATCATCAATCAAATTTCCTTGATATTAAACTTCTCTAAAGAAGGTTAATGCACATAATTTTTTTGGGTTTTTAGAGCAGCTTATTTTTGTTCCTCTCTTTAAAACTGAAGATAAGATGTCTACGAAGGTCAAACTCAAATGATGACAAAATATATGTACCCTTAGCTATTAGAGCACGCTTTCAATTAATTCTAGTGGTTAATATAGTATTAAAAAAATTTTGTCAATTGGATTCGCCGTTGATTTAGTGTTTATTGCTATTCTTATCCTTTGTTCTTCCCATTTCTATAACAATCGTGAACAAAGAAACTAATCCTAAATAACAACTAAAGCAACCAATTAAAAACTAAAATAATTGTCACTAAAAGTGATAACAAGAACCTATGAATCACTAAGAAAAATGAAAACAACCAATATTAAATAAAAAAGACTAATAAAAATGAAAACAACTAAAATGGAAATAGACAAATTGACAAAGAATAAAAACCTAAGTTTAGAAGAGAAAATAAAAATCAAAGAACAAATAAAATGGAAAATTTTGATGAAGATGTGGAAAGAAATCATCAATGATAGTTGATTGAAGTAGTAAAATTAACATGAGAACTGACAACTTAGAGGCTAACGACTAGAAGCTAATGGTAGAAAATGACGATATAGAAGCTACAATTGGTCAAAAGTGACAACAAAAAAATGAATGGTTGAAAGTGACGCGTGGAGAGATGGTAACATGGAGAAATGAGGTTCAGATCACCTGTTCCCATTACTCTGTGCCTATCCTGTTCCATGAGTATCCATCCATCTAATAAATAGAACCATTAGATGGATGGATGCTCATGGAACAGAGTAGGTACAGAGTAATGGGAACAAGAGATCTGTTCCTGGAGAAACAACTAGTAGCAATAGTGTGGAGAATGAATGACTGAATGCCTAGAGGAACACAACATGGAAAAATGGTAGGATGGAGGGCAAATTGAGGAAGACAATAATTGTGTAGAATGGACTATTGAAAGTGTAGAAGGCAATGATATGGAAAAATGACTTCTCTTAGGAGGCTTTATAAAAAAGACAACAAAAATGTTAAGGCTTTTGCAAGTTTTAATTAAAATTAAATATATGAAAAGTCCTAAAAATTGCTAATACTTATTTATTATTTATTTATTTTATTTAAACAAATTCTCAATGGTTCCTCAAAATAAAACAATTTACTAATATCTGTAAGGCATGATAACAATTTATTCATTTCAGTAATCTAGAACTTAAAGGACTTAATATTATAAACTTAAGTTGTCTAATGTGTGATCTAGCTTTATTGCTTTAAGCGTTCTAAAATTTAAACGATTGTTTTCCTAAACTTGAGTTATATATGACATGATCTCACCTTGTGAACTTTAGAAGTCAGGAACATAAGTTCTATTAACCTAAACTCTTGATTGTATAAGGTACAATCTTACTCTATGAACTTTAGTAGTTTGCCCAAAGGACAAAATTTCTCACATAAATCAATAAAATAACTATGCAAACATATAAATAACTAAAAAACTAAAAAATTATCATATTTAGGTTACCTACTAAAGAGCCTAATTGTTTAACTTTCTTATGCTTATTGGAGTTTTTTCTTCTCAATCATCTAGGTTCTGGGGGAGTGTAAGATCAGTATCTATCAAACTTGAGTCCGTCATATCCTCATGAAATGGTTTCAATATATGTCCATTCACCTTGAAGATTGTTCTAGTATCTAAACTCTTTATAATATAAATCAAATCCCAAAGTAGGCTACATCCTTAACCCTAAATGGGGTTTAGTTCAAGAACATGATAAAAGAATCCATACAAATAAAGATAATCAACATCCAAGAAAGAGTATAGAGAAGATTGAGAGAACACAAGACAATATTGCTTCCAATGCTTGATTCAATCCTCCTTAATCTTCTTCTTTGCCTCTTTTGGGTGCCTCCTTTTGTGTGGCCTCGTTTTTAGTGCATAACCCCCTCTTTTGGTCTTAAAAATGAGTATTTATAGTGTCTTGGGCTCAAAGAAACCTAGTTTTTGCCAAATAGGGTAATATGGATTGTAATGGTGCCGTCAAAGTCTGTTAGGCGGACATTTTCTATCTTCCGCAGCAAATTTGGTCAGTAAATGTCAGTTAGGCAGACTTCATGTCAGTTGGGTGGACCTTCTCGGGTTTTCCAAGTTTCTAGCTCCGCTCATGTTTGTTTGAAGGGACATTATGTCCACTGGGTGGACATACACTGGGCATCTATAGAAATGTGCAATTTGGACCCTTTAGACAGCAAAATCTCTCCTTAGAGTCTTCACGAAACTCGGAATCCTCTTCGAAAGCGTACTTGAATGACCTTAATCCGACATCTACAGCAAAAGTTATGCCTTTTTCCCCAAAATTTATCCATTTGCACCTATTAAGTAATAAAGTTAAAATGTGTGAGAATTAACCAAATAAAGCTCAAAATTCACATAGAGATAAGTCAAATTAACTCCCATTCATCCCAAAATCATATATAAATAATTTGACTTATCATTTATCTAATACTGATATGTACATTGCTTGTGAGATGGAACCCTTAGATCTAAATTGTTTAGCCAAGAAGGGGATCATCATATAATAATCCAATAACAATTTTGAATTTGTTCCACTCAGTTCAGTTATTATATCTTCTAGGACTTTCCAATACAAGAGGCCTTTAACTACAAAACAATCAACTACTAACCCACAAGAAGATGTCCCTTCCTTTTTTTCAACTCAACAAAATATTCCAACACGATTAAAAAGGACTGAGAGAAAATTGTATTGAATGGAGAACAATCTGATAATTTTCTTCTTAAACTTTGGGTTCACGCCCCCTTTCCCACCGTCTCCATGAATTTTTCATTCTTCTTCACTATGCTAAACACAAAGAAAAATAGGATAGTCACTTCTTCTTCCTCTTTTACTTCCTATTTTTTATGCTTTAACTTAAACATTGAGGATAATGTTAAATAAGTGTAAGGTAAGCTACCTATTTCTGATTTTTGTGATTTTCTGAGCTTTTAGACTATTTGAACATTCTCTTTAAATTCTTTTTTTACCTAAAGCTTTTGGAAATTTATGAAATAAGATCTGCCAAAGAGATTTTCACTAAAATGTTTTGAATAACTTAAACTATATCTGTAAACTAAGACTTAAATTAATTAAGATGAAGGACAAACACATGTGCACTTAGACAAAGAGAGACAATTGATTAATGAATTATTGCATAAAGATTAGGTGAATTTATTTGAAAACTTTAAGCACTTAAACATTCAAGGATATAGACATCTTATGTGTATCAAATTTTCTTTAATACATGCTTCTCATCATTTGGATACCTTTAGAACTTGCATTGAACTAACTTGAATTTTTATGATTGCATGAGATTTGAATATGATAAAGGCCATCTTTATTTAAGCCACTTAACTTAAAAAAGTCACCTTAATCAACATTAGTTGAATCCTTTTGAGCCAATTATAATTCCTTTCTTTGTAGTCAAACCCACATCATAAACCTAACCCATCATACATCTTATTACCTAACTACATATCTTAATAAGGTATTTCTAAATTTATTTGGGGAATGACAAGGAATTCACTTTAAATTTTATATTCCAAGTTACTTATTTTGTAGTAATTTTGTATTATTACTGCTTACTTTTGCATCAATAATTTATGATTTCTAAAGAAAATGAATAATTGCAACCATAGTATATTCAAATCTATAGATGAGTAATTGGTCGCCTTCTATTCTTAATCCCTGCATTTTATTTGAATGCCTTATTAAATAATTGTGGTTTTAGCTTATAATTCTTCCTTTCCAACCCTTAACCCAGGACCTATTACAACCATTTAATAGAAGTCCTTTTGGTTTATGCCATCATGTGTTAATGGTAAGAGATATTTGATTTATGTGCAAGTTTATAGTAATGTATTCCTTGTGACAAGAGTTTGAGGTAAATACTTAAGCCTAGAAGCTTGTATGAAAGAGGGAACAACATAAGGAAATTCACCAAGACTTTATGCATGCTTTTGATTGAGCTTGTCTTTAATTGTCTCCATTCATATTTTCTTGTTAAAATCAACTTGCTGAAGGACAAGCAAAGATTAGGCATAGGGGAATTTGGTATGTCATAATTTTGCCTAATTTTTAGCATTTAGAATCTTCCATAATCTTATCTTAATATGTCAAATTTCAATAATTTGTTTATTTTTGCAGGATAAGGGTTGAAGAATATGTTTGACTAGAAAAATGATTGGGCCATCATACAAATTCAAAATTTTAAGTAGAGAAGAAATCTCAACAATAATCAAGGGTGAATCAAGTGGATTTGGACTAACAAAACATCTTATTTTGATTCATATCAGATTATTGAAATCAAATTGAAATATGAAAAAAATAGTTTTTCGTGATTTTAGGCGAGGGCACATTCAATAGAAATTGCAATTTATAGAATTCGAATCTGTAAGTGAAAAATGTGTTTAAAATAGTTTAA
The DNA here is from genome assembly GCA_027563825.1 of Erythroxylum mucronatum. Lineage (NCBI taxonomy): Eukaryota > Viridiplantae > Streptophyta > Magnoliopsida > Malpighiales > Erythroxylaceae > Erythroxylum > Erythroxylum mucronatum. Next base: position 6,111,044 of record JAOSBP010000004.1, read on the forward strand.
AACTTTATCTTGACCATATTTGGGTTGAAATCAATGAAGTTATATTTTAAGGATCCAAAGGATCATGACCATAAGATTTTTTACATGGGGTTAAGTGGCTATAAATAAAGGCAAGGTGTGAATGAGCAAATCCATCCATCTTCTGTCTACATTTTATAGCTTCTCAAAGTCATTTTTTCCTCCTTTCATTGCTAGCTAAGTCTTTTATTCTTAGTTGCAAGAAGTGGAAGCCCTTTTGAAACTTTAAAGAATGGGAGGCAATTGGGTCTTATTGTGGAAGCATTTCATTTATTATATATTGGATTGCTTTGTTATGCTTCTTTTTATTGATGTCTAATGCACTCAATAAGTTAATTAATTGAAATGATCATTTACTATATTAAAGTTTGAATAAGTAAAAGTTCAATTATTTTAATCATTTGTAGTAACTAGGAGTTTTAATTTGCCATATCAGAAATTGTTTCTCTTAAAAAAATTCAACTAGATTAAATACAACTGCGGATATTGTGTTATCTTGCTTCGATGATATTTCTTTTTTTAAAGCTATTGTTTAATTAGATTTTATATCATATTTAAGGTTGTTAAGTAATAAGGGTTAATTGAATTACATATTTTCAATTAACTAATTATAAGGAAAGACTGATATTTAGTATACATCAAATATATGATTGACAAAATAATCAATTTTACCAAAGATCAACCGGAGTTCTAAGGGGTGGAAACAATCGTAAACCCAGTTTTTTTTAGAATCTCATTTATTATTTCCTTTACTTTCTTTATTACAAAATTTTATAATAGAGGCAAGGTCTGAATGAGCAAATCCATCCATCTTCTAGCTACATTTTATAGCTTCTCAAAGTCATTTCTTTTTCTCCTTTCATTGCTAGCTAAGTCTTTTATTCTTAGTTACAAGAAGTGGAAGCTTTGAAACTTTAAAGAATGGAAGGCAATTGGGTCTTATTGTGGAAGCATTTCATTTATTATGTATTGGATTGCTTTGCTATACTTCTTTTTATTGATGTCTAATGCACTCAATAAGTTAATTATTGAAATGATCATTTACTAGATTAAAGTTTGAACAATAGAAGTTCAATTCTTTTAATCATTTGTAGTAACTAAGAGTTTTAATTTGCTATATCATAAATTATTTCTCTTAAAAAAACATTCAACTTGATTAAATACAACTGCGGATATTGTGTTATCTTTCTTAGATGATATTTCTTTTTTTAAAGCTATTGTTTAATTAGATTTTATATCATATTTAAGGTTGTTAAGTAATAAGTGTTAATTGAATTGCATATTTTCGATTAACTAATTATAAGGAAAGACTGATATTTAGTATACATCAAATATATGATTGACGGAATAATCATTTTTACCAAAAATCAATCGGAGTTCTAAAGGGTGGAAACAATTGTAAACCAAGTTTTTTTAAGAATCTCATTTATTATTTCCTTTACTTTTTTTATTACAAAATTTTATAACCTCCACCTCCCAATTAATTATTTTCCTTTGTAAAAATTGCTAAACTAAAATTCTTACAAATGACAGTTACAACAACACGGGTGTGTGCAACTCATACACACTACAAGAAAATTTAGTTTTAGTGATGGAAAATACTGATTTTCTATAGGCAAACAAATTTGGCGATGGAAATTATCAACAGAAAGAGTTGTAGGAGAAACGGCCATAGGTAAAATTTCCCCATGGGATTACAATTTCTGTCGCTAAATTTTTCAATGGAATCATAATTTCTGTAGCTAAATTTCCCAACAGAATTACAATTTACAGCGCTAAAATTCCCAACGGAATTAAAATATACAATGTATTTACTACTCCTTGATCCTCAATACAAGCTCTTTGATCCACAGCTCCCGAGCCTTTTATACATACAAATATAAAATGTATTTACTACTCAAACATGTATCTCATATTTATACACCACCACATAAGTATATAAAACACAATATCATTATCTTTAAGCTATAGGATTCGACCATTAAGCTTCTCACATGGTTACTTCTCTTATTATTCACATAAGCTTTCTTTGGCATCTTTCAAGGCATTTAATTCCTTTAATCCAATGCTTACATATTTCAAAGCATAATTAAGCATATTTTTATCCAAGCGCATTAGGGCACTACTCATCAATCTAAGAAAAAATTCAAGTTGACTCTAAGTAAACATGAAAGCCACTTTCTAATGCACGCCATTACAATTCTTAAATCGTAAGCTAAGTTCACTTAGACATTTTATCAAATACCTAATGTGTATGACTTTCAAGTCATATTTTTAAGACTTTATCATAGTAATTCATGCTCTTATCTTGTTATATAACAAGCACTTCCAAACAATAGCACATTTCATCACTCCATTCAATCCAATTCCCTTCATTTAAGCCATATTCATCATAATTATACAACTCATTACATTAGTCCATTTCTTCCCCCATTATTTCGGCCAAGCCTTATCCAATATACATCTTCTTTATTTTTCATCATCAATTCACATTATACATACACAATTAACACCATAGAATTTATTTAAACCATCAATTTCAAAAGATATTCAAAATTGCACAAACTTTCACCAAAGAGAGGGCATCTCGGTTTTGGCTTAAGGAGACTTCTCCATGACTCATTTCATTCATCTAAATCATGTTTCATGCATATTCAAGCATGGAAAACAACATAATCTTAACGCCAAGCTTAAAATCATAATGGAGAGAGAGATGAGACAAAATTTACCTAAATTTTCCTTTGGTGATATCTTAAAATTCTTTGAGAATTTCTCAAATCTAATGATAGGTTTAAGTTCCTTGATCCTAAATTAACTTAGAACATCTTGGTTTGGGTTGGAAAATCAAAAAATGGTGAAAATTTGGTGATGGCCGAATGGTGTTCTTCTCCTCCTCTCTTCTCCTTTCTTCTCCTTTCTTTCAATTAAAACAAAGTGTTTTTAATATTTAATGGTGGGGTGCACGGGCACACAAGGAAGAAGGGTCCAGAATATTGACTCTTCTTTGACCAAACATAGTGAAATTATTTTTTTGCCCTTAGTTTTTGTGAAATTACCATTATATCCTCCAAACTTTTTCCTAAATTTGCAATTAAGCCCAAAATTTGAGAATGACCAAAACTTTTATTTTCATTTTGGTCCCCAAACTTTTGAAAATTATAATTAAGCCCCTCAACTTTACAAAATTACATATTGGTGCTCCAAGAATTGAAAATTTGCATTTATGTCCCTTAACTTTTGACAATCTGCAAATAAGCCCATATATACATCAATTTTTCTAATTAAGCTTTTTAAGTGTCCAATAAGTCTATAAATCATGTCTAATCACCTCTAAGGTATTAAAACAAATTTAACTCAGCCACCATGGCCATATCCATCTAATGGATTCGATTTTACACACTTAGAAGCTCATATGTTGGAAATCTCCAAGATTTCGCATACTGATGAACTCTAAATTCATGTAAGTGTATATAACATTATATATCACTGACATATATACCGAAATGATTTAAATACATTTTTGAACTCATATACAACCATGTATATATCAATATACAGTAGTATCTCCACGTATAAACTAATACAAAAATGGCTCAGAGAATCCGGCGTTACAGTAATGAAGTACCGGTGAGGTGAATGGCAACAAAGGAATAGAGGCGACTATCAAGGCTTCATGGCAGAGACACTTCAACGCCGACCTCTTGGGTTGAGATTGGAGATTTGAGAGACTGAGGTATAAGGGGGGGACAAATGATACTATTAGCTTGATACGTTGTCGTCCAACTTCTTCTGGGAGTTTGTTTAATACGTTGTCGTCCAAGTTCCTATTAGTAGCCTAATATGTTGTTGGTAAATTACCTACGAAAAAAATATTTCCGTTGGGGGAAATTACGTATAGAATTACCTTTTCAATTTTTTTCCCGTCGATAAACTTCGTACACAATTTTTACCGAGAACCATTGACTATTTTTATGACAACTTTCACTACTCTATTGCTAAATTCTATCAGCAAAGTTTGGTGGTAAAATTTCCTCCTCTTTTAACGATAGTTTTTTCTGTTGCAAAATACTTTTTTCCTAACAAATTTACCTACGGAAAGCAATTTCTGTCGCTAATTTATTCTGTAGGAAATTTTTTGTCAATAATTTGCAATTTTCTTGTAGTGATAGCCATGTGCTCCAAAAATAATTTCAACTCATCAGTCTCTGCCTCGAATCTACTCCATCTTTGTTCTTTTTGATCCACAAAGATAATTAACACTTTCGAAACCCAAATTTGATGAAATTAATCGGACAAGCATGTCTAAAATGGGGTTGAACTTACAACAATTATTTGCAATCGACTTCAATATGAAAATAAGTGTTAAACTAACAATCAATTGCTAAATTGAATATGGTTCTGTCTGATCTTGATGAGGCAGGGCGCCGCTACATGGATCCATGATTCTGACTGACTTTAGCAAGAGAATACCTGCAAAAGAGCACAAGGCACGCCGACGGTTAATTACCGGCAGGCCCCTACGACGCTTAAGTTAGTCTTTTGATAGAGGTTTTGGTAGCTAAGAACAGAGAAAATTAGGGTTCTAATGTCGTACCTGTATCAAGGCAAAGTAATACCTTAAATAAGGAATAGCTCATAAGTTTAGGTCATTATTCATGAAGGAGAGTTGGTAGAAAACACTCCTAGAGAGGGTGGAGAGGTAGCGGTTGGAAAGGAAGGGGAAGTATCAGAGGAAAACTCGTCAAGCGAGTCGGAAGAGGATGAAGGGAGGTTTGAGGGTTCGGCCAGTCTCTGGGTCCTGCTAACATTCTTTGTACGAGGCATTGTTCCTGCACACACAAGGGTTAGAAACAAAAACTTAAATTAGGAAAGACATGCAGAATTAGCCACCTCGTCGCGACCAATGCTCAGTAGTGGCGACGAGTCTAGGTCATCATCCATTCGTCGCGATGAACAGGATCATTCGTTGCAACGACGGAGAGTCCTCTTCCATTCATTGCGACGAACAGGAACATTCATTACGATGAATAGGGCACCTACGTTCGTCACGACGAGGTATGAAACTCGTCGCGACGAACGGCGATTATGCAGAAACGCGCGACGAGCGCTGCTCGTCGCATCCCTAACTCTAAACGAAAACGAGAATGAAAACTAAAATGGACAAAAACGAAAGATAAGGAACGCTTACTATAGTCGACGACGAAGAGAAGAGAAGATGATGAGGGCAAGGAGCTCACATGGAGGACGGCGCAGAGAGGGAGAGCGACGACGAGCAGTTGCGGCAAAGAGAGTGAGTGAGAAAATGAAGAAGAAAACGAAGAAATAGGAAGGCGGGAGACGAAGAGACGTGAGGGAGGAAAATGACGAAAGAGGGCACTAGGCAAAAGGGAAATCTAACGGTCCATAGGGGCAAAACCGCGATTATTCGTCGTGACGAAACAGGTCGTTAGTCGCGACGAATGAGACGAATTAGCTCAAGAGACGTCATGACGAATAACCTTCGTCGCGACAAAACGCCCAAACAGAACGCAAATTCTAAGGATCCTAAGCAAATTGCACAAACAATCAATTAATCAATTCACACATTACTCATTCTCTTCAATCTATGTCATACTCCATCAAACTAGGAAAATCAAGAGCTAACGGAAGGGGACAATTTATTAAAGCAGAAATGGAAATCCTACCTAACTACATCTAATCCTACTGGTTTGGTTTCTCCCCCCACACTTAATCAACATATACATGCAACACAATATTCCAAAGCAAATCAAATAATGTGCACGAATATATTGAAAATGCAGGAAGAGAAACACCTGGTGCTCACGGTGGATCTTGTAGCTCGGGATGGACGTTCGGTTGA
>JAOSBP010000004.1:6128787-6141219 GCA_027563825.1 Erythroxylum mucronatum
TAATTATTAAATGATTCCGTTTGTCTTATAATAGCATGCTCACAGGTGTGACTTAAAATATCACACCCGTGAGCAAAGATTTAATAATTAAATAATAATATTTAATAATTAATAATAATATGCATAATAGTCAAATAACAATTAATTAATAATATTTAATAAATAATAATAACATGCATGATTGTGACTAATATATAGTTAATAATAATAATAATAATAATTACATAATTAACAATTAATTAATAATTAGAATTAATAAAACATGTAATAATTTATAATTAATAATAACATAAATAATAATATTTAATAACAAATATTATCATAATTAATAATTAAATAATAATTAATAATTAATAATTACTAAATGATTCCCTTTGCCATATAATAGCATGCTCAAGGGTGTGACTTAACATGTCACACCCATGAGCAAATATTATATAGTTAAATAATACTATTTTATAATTAATAATAACACGCATAATAATCAAATAATAATTAATTAATAATATTTAATGAATAATAATAACATGTACGATTGTGACTAATATATAGTTAATAATAATAATAAATGTAATAATTTATAATTTATAATAAAATAAATAAAAATAAATAAAAATATTTAATAATGAATAATATCATAATTAATAATTAAATAATAATTAATCATTAATAATTATTAAATGATTCCCTTTGCCATATAATAGCATGCTCACGGGTGTGACTTAACATGTCACACCCATGAGCAAATATTTAATAGTTAAATAATAATATTTTATAATTAATAATAACAAGCATAATAATCAAATAATAATTAATTAATAATATTTAATAAATAATAAATAACATGCACGATTGTGACAAATATATAGTTAATAATAATAATAATAATAATAATAATAAATTACATAATTAACAATTAATTAATAATAAGAATTAACAAAAACATGTAATAATTTATAATCAATAATAACATCAATAAAATATTAAATAATGAATAATACCATAATTAATAATCAAATAATAATCAATGAATAATAATTATTAAATGATAAATGCATGCTCACGGGTGTGACTTAACATGTCACACCCTTGAGGCAAATTTCTTGAGGCAAAATTTTTACGCAGTTACTAATAATCATAACTAATAATTACATAATAAATAGTTAATTAATATTTAATCAATAATAAGAATTAATAAAAACATCTAATAATTTATAAGCAATAATATCATAAATAAAAATATTAAATAATGAATAATAAATGCATCTTATCATGTACTAAGGATGAATGTACGACCACAATTTTCGCAGATGTTACTTCATATAACAATTCATTTGCACACATGTTACTTGATAAGGAGATTATAAAAAAACAGAAAAAAAGCGTCATAGGTGTGACTTAACATGTCATGCCTGTGAGCATGCTGTTATCATTTTATCCTGCACATCAACTTTATACAATACACACATTGCATACATATTATTAATTGCATAATTACATAAACATTCAATTGTACACATATGTATATGTTGTTAGATAATTTCATTATGTGGCCCATATATTTTAGTTTAATCATTTAATAACGAAAAAAAGGCCAAGAGCATGTAATCTTTCTCTTATATGAAAACTTTATCATGTAAATTTAAACACATAAATCGCAGGATCTTAGAATCTTAGAATCTAATAATTTTTCATAATAACATAAGCATACCTTGATCCATCGTATTTCCGATACTTTCTGAATAGATAATCTCCAATAATCTTCAACAAATATTCTTAGATTTTGTTTTTTTCTCTCTTGGCCATTGTTTCGTTATTTTCCGTATATTGTCTGATGGAGAGATACTTGAAAAACTTAATAGGTAGAGAGAGAGAGGAAGTAGTTGTTAGTTTAAAATTCAAACGACACCTATTTTCATTATCCTTATTTTTACGTTCCATCAATTTTACTATTCCGGTTATGTTTCTTTAATCACGTCTCTTGATCAATCAAACTTTATCATTTGTATGTGTCTAACTTATTCTTAGGTTTACACCTTAAGAACACTTAGTTATTCTAATATCATAATTCAATTACTAGTCATTTCTTTTCTAGTAGTATATGTTCTCATAATATCAAATTATCATTCACCTTTACTTAATACATATAGTTCACCTTTACTTAATACATATAGCTCATGTCTTCTAAATCACAACTACTATCATATGAACAAATTCATTCCCATTATACTTATGCCTTTGGTACTTTGATATCAACAATTCATTTAATAAGTTATAACATCATCAATCGATCATTCCAACTTTTCTCATATTTTCGATCACTTTTGCTTGGTCATTAAGACAAAGAAAATGAAGTATTTAGGCAACAACTAAATTGTTCCTCTATGTCTTAAGTTCCTAATGAACTAAATTTGATACAATTAGATTCAGTATTCTACAAGTTATACACAAAATACTTCAGACTATTCTCTCACTGCAACAACACTCAATAGTCAACTTCGAGCCAAAATTTGAAACTCTTACAGACAGGATTAAAATTCTATTCCTTCATGAAATTTGTATTCATAAGTCTATAGTTTAATCTAAATAAAAAATCATTCAATTTGGATATCTACAGATCAAGATATGGCCAACATACAGACGCCTGTTTAGTGAAAACATCCCATTTAACAATTTCTAGCACACTTCATCATTTTCATCCTAAACTCTTTAATCAATCATTATCAATCCTTTAGTAATGAATTCAGATGACCATGAAATTTAGTGGAGAGGAAAGGCAATATGTGAGGATTTTGTGGTCCAAATTGCAAGTTAATTGGAGGTTCGGAGAAGAAGTTATAGTCAAAAGAGTAAGGGCGTTCAAAGCTATCAAACATCAGTATACCTTTATTGTCACGATTGTGCTTGTGCATGATCGTGCACTTCCAATTGATCTTCTTCTGTCAAAATCATGCTTGTGCATGATCATGCAAGCCCTTAATGACCCTTTTTGTCAAGCACGATCATGCACTACCTCTTATTCAAGCTTCATTCTAGTTTTTCTCAAGGTAGAGTTTCGGGTCAAGTTTTCATGGCTATTTTGGCAAGGAAAATGAAAGATTTAGGTAAAACATTCTTCTAAAACCTTGTTCTTTTATGTCTTAAGTTTCTAATGACACAAAGTTCATGCAATTTGATTGAGTATTTTTCAAGTTACACCTAAAATACTACTCATTGTTCCCAAATTGCGAAAGAATCCAAAAACTCAAATTCAAGCCAAAATTTGAAACTCTTAGAGACAGAATTAAAAATCGATTCCTTCATGACAAATATAGCCATATGTCTCGAGTTTAATCTAAAATTAAAATAATCTCATTTGGATGTCTACAGTTCAAGATATGGCTAAAATACAAATATATGTCCTGTGGAAACGTTACAGCTAACACATTCTAGTACACATTTAACTTCATTTTCAACTTTATTATCTCAAAGCTATCATCATGAATGTTTCACTCAACATATCAAGAAGAATAACAACTAAGTCACACTGTGAGCAAAGATTTAACAATTAAATAATAATATTTTATAATTAATAATAAAATATAAAATTACTTTTTATATTTTACTCATACTAACTAATGCTACTATGATTTATTCTCTTTTTTCTTTTTCTTTTTCTTTTTCTTTCCTTTTTTCTGATTTTTCTTCTTCCTTTTTCCCTTTTCTTTTCTTTTTTTTCAATTAACACTAAGAACAAGGGAAAATGACAAAAACAAGAGAAAATGATAAACACATGAGTAGAAGTACCTGTATAAATATCTCAGAACACAATACAGAATAAAAGTCCCAAATTACTCACTGCTTCATTCAACTTGTGATAGGATAAGGCTAATGGGGTTTTTGGGTTTTAGTGTAAGGTGGTTGATTGAAAAACAAGGTTAAAGGCTAAAAAATGTGTGCAAAGGGAAAATAATTAGGTGGGTCATTTTTAAGCTAAAGGGTTTAAAAACAAGGAAGGTCTTAATCATGTCTATATCCTATGTAATCAAATAAATTCAAACTGGTTCCGTGCAAATTCTGAAGGCAACATGAATAGAGGAGCATCACACAATTCAAAGAAATAACATGACATAAAGATGATGTCATTTAGGCTCAAGTTCGCTCACAGGTTTAATTCAAGAATGCACCTTAATTCCACAATTTACCTCATCACTCAAATGTCAAAATTTCGACCAAATCTATAAGATCAGTTATTGCAATTAATCAACATTATTCACCTTAAAACTCACTTAGCCCAATTTAATTTCACGTATATACTAAATCTCATCTAAACTAATACGACAAAGCTTGATGGCTTCACATGCATAACAAACGTACAATAACCAAAAATAAACACACACAAAATCGAAAAATAGTCACACTCACAAACACAACACCAATTCCTAAACTTCCCCACACCTAAACCAAAATTATCCTCAATGTTAAAGGAGTATAAATATAAAGGAAAAAGTTAAAGAAAGCTTCTCTATTATGGAAGTGCCGAAATCAAGGTGTTGGCGGATGTGACGGTTGAAATCCTTCATGCTCCCAGTAAGCCATCCAATTGTGCTCCAAATGGTGTATTTTCCGTTCAATCCTACTGAGACGAGCTTCCAAATCGATGTCGTGTTATTGGAGGTTACTAGTTTTAGCTGGTGAGGCTCGACTTCGTGATGCTGATCTTATAGTGTGAAGAGTCGTGGGGCCTGGATTGGTGAAAGCTATGTGACCGCGACTAAGATCCAAAATGCCCATCCTGCTCAAACAATCTAAATCCAACGATTATGGACTGTTGGAGTCGGGTTGTATCTTCGAGAAGTACGAAAGAGGTGCAGCCCCCAACTCTAGTGGTCCATTTGCTTTTGTTTTCAATCTCCTTACCTCTCCTCGTCCTTTGGCGTGTTCTTGGTGGTGGAGGCCGAAAGTTGGCATTGGGGTCGTGGTAGAACGTGGGCCAGTGGTGTTGGGAGTGGATTGTGATGGAGAAAAGTTAGCAGCAAATTGTATGGGCGTGGGTAGCCTTCGGGAGTCATTTTTCTTCCTGGGCATTGTGTTAATTTCGTGGAGACCACCTGTAGTTGCACAAAATAAGAATAAAAACACAAAAAACAAAAGTTAGGGTTGATGGGTAAATGGGCAAAGAAGGCTAAGAGTTGTGTGAATGCATGGTGGGCAAGTGAGATTGATTGGCTAAAGTGGGTTGGAAGAATTAGCAGCTGGAGAGTGAAAATGGGAGAAGAAAGTTTGGGCAAAACAAAAGGGGGAAAATAGAGAGGGAAAATAGGGAGAGGGGCGGGAAAGCTAAAATTTTCATTTTTTAATTTTTAAAAAGAAAAGATGAAAAATAAAAATGACAGAAATAAAAATGTGAATTTAAATTCCTAACTAAATGAAATAAACATAATGAAATGAAAATCAAAACTGCTGAAAATAAATAACATAAACAAACCTGAAAATTTACGGGTTCCCCTGAATGTGCTTCTTTAAAGTCGTTAGCTGGACATGTTTTGTGACTTACCTGGTTAGAAATAGGTTGGGGGTACCAACTTTATTTCTTCCACTAGCTCGACCGAAAGGTTTTCATAATATGGCTTTAGGCGATGTCCATTAACTTTAAATTCCTTTAGAGGATCTAAACTTTGAATTTCTACCGCACCATGGGAAAACATGTTAGTAACAATAAATGGTCCAAGCCAACGAGATCGTAATTTACTTGGAAATAACTTAAGATTTGAATGATAAAGAACAACTTGTTGTCCGATTGAAAAATGTTTCCTCGAAATCATTTTATCATGAAAAGCTTTAGTTTTTTCCTTATAAATTTTCGCATTTTCATATGCCTCATTACGAATCTCCTCTAATTCTTGCAATTCCAATTTCCTATTGTTACTAACCTCCATTTGATCCATATTCAACTACTTTACAGCCTAATAAGCTCTATGCTCTATTTCCACAGGTAAATGACAAGGCTTACCGAAAACTAACCTATAAGGCGACATACCTATAGGAGTTTTGTACGCAGTTTGGTATGTCCACAAAGTATCGTCCAATCATAGACTCCAATCCTTTCAGTTTGGATTCACCACTTTCTCTAGTATGGATTTTATCTCTCTATTGGACACCTCAGCTTGCCCACTTGTCTGCGGATGGTAGGCAGTAGAGACTCGGTGTGTGATACCACATTTTTTCATCAAAGCTTCAAAAATCTTGTTGCAAAAATGGGTTTAACAAAATCTATAACAATTTTAGTATTGTCAGATATAGTAGCCTTAGTTTTAACCCATTTCAAAACATAATCTACCGCCAACAAAATGTAATTCTTACCAAAAGAGGAAAGGTAAGGACCCTTAAAGTCTATTCTCCAAACATAAAAAATCTCATATACTAGAATGTTCGTCAGTGGCATTTTATTCTTTGATCCTAAGTTATCTGTTCTTTGACAATGATCGCAAGACTTGTGAAACATGTAAGAGTCATAAAATAACTTAGGCCAAAACAGTCCATAGTCTAAAATTTTTCGAGCAGTTCTTTTAGGACCAAAGTGTCCCCCGCACACAGATGAATGACAAAAATGTAAAATAGATGGAATTTCATCATCTGTGACACATCTCCTAACAATCTGATCAAAACAAAGTTTCCAAAGATGAGGCTCATCCCAAATATAATATCTAGCTTCTCGCTTGGTTTTATCTCTCTCGCCTCTAGATAAATCACTAGGTAAAGACTTAGTTACTAAAAAGTTTACTATATCTGCATACCATGGAATTACCTGTTGAATTGCAAAGAGGCTCTCATCCGGAAACTTGTCGTAAAGAACATCAGATGTGGTACTCGATGTGATCCTGCTTAGGTGATCGGCCACCAAATTTTCTGCTCCTTTCTTGTCACAAATTTTCACGTCGAATTCTTGGATTAGCAATATCCATCGAATTAATCTCAGCTTGGCTTCTTTCTTGTTCACCAAATACTTCAGAGCTGCATGGTCGGAGTAGATGATCACCTTCGTCCCCAACAAGTATGACCGAAACTTTTCCAACCTAAAGATGACCTCTAAAAACTCCTTCTCCATCACAGAATAATTTTTTTGGGCATCATTAAGTGTCATAGAAGCATAATAAATAACACGAGGTACCTTGTCCACTTTTTGGCCCAGCACGACGCCAACTGCATAATCTGAAGCATCGCACATCAACTAGAAAGGCATGTCCTATTATGGTGGCTGAATAATTAACGTTGTAGTGAGTCACTCCTTGAGTTCATCAAACACACTTTTGGATGGCTCATCGAAATCAAATTTTACTTCTTTTGGAGCAATCTACACATGGGTTGCGCAATTTTGGAGAATTCCTTGATAAATCGCCAATAAAATCCTACATGACCAAGAAAAGAACAGACTTCCCGCACATTCGTAGGGTAAGGTAAAGATCAGATAACATCTATCTTTGCCCTATCGACTTCAAATCCTTTCGATGAAACAGTATGGCCCAAAATAATGCCTTGATCAACCATAAAATGACACTTTTCATAATTTAAAACCAAATTAGTTTCAATGCAACGTTTTAGCACTTTTTCAAGATTGACAATGCATGTTTCAACAGACTCCCCATATACTGTGAAATAATCCATAAAAATTTCCATGCAATTTTTCACAAGATTGGAAAATACTTATCTTACACAATTGAATGTCGAGGGTGCGTTGCACAATCCAAATGGCATTCTTCAATAAGCGAAGGTGCCGAATGGACATGTGAAGGTTGTATTATCCTGATCTTTAGTTGCCACCAAAATTTGGTGATATTCTGAATAGCCATCTAAACAACAATAGTGAGATTTACCCACAAGTCTTTCAAGCATTTGATCAACAAATGGAAGCGGAAAATGATATTTTCTAGTAATTGAATTAAGCTTCCTATAATCAACGTATACCCTTCAACCATTTTGAACACGAGTGGGTATTAACTCACCATCGTTATTTTCAATCACAATCACACCAGTTTTCTTCGGAACTACCTAGACCGGACTTACCCAATTACTATCTGAAATCGGATAAATGATGCCCGTGCCAAGAAGCTTCAAAGTTTCTTTCTTCACCACTTTCATCATAGGTGGGTTTAGACGACATTATGGTTGCCTCACCTCCTTCGCTTCATCATCCATCAAAATTCGGTGCATGCAGATAGTGGGGCTGACACCTTTTAAATCAGCTACTGTCCAGCCAAAAGCTTCTTTATTCTCCTTTAATACATTAACTAGCTGACTTTCCTGCACATCCGAAAGTTGATTAGAAATAATAAGAGGTAATATGTCTTGCTCACCTAAAAAGATGTACTTCAAATGACTAGGTAGGCTCTTTAATTCCAGTGTTGGTGGGCTAGTCAATGACGGCAACAACTTTTCTAAATTTTTGGATGTTTCAATGGACGTTAGCTACTGAAGGGGTGGTTCAGTCGTCTCCATTGGTTCACCAGCCAACATCATTTTCTCCCTTTCTTGCCAATGAGATGTGTGTTTCAATTGTTCCCTAGAAAATGCCAATTCCTCACCAACTTCCCAAGTTAACGTATTCTCCCTTTGTTCACCAGATAACGCAGGTTCCTCACTTCCTTACCACTTTAACGCCTTTTCTATTATCAAAATCATTTTAACTTCATCTTTGTCTTCCAAAATCCAATTCTCCTGCATCCACGTATCAATAAAATCCACAGAAACAATAGATTGTTCATCATCCGGAATTTTCATGGTATTATAAATATTGAACTTAATTAAGTCACCATCAAATTTCGTAGTTAAAGATCCATCATGAACATCTATTTTGGTTCTAGTCATTTTGAAAAACAGCCTTTCGAATAAGATTGGAGTGTAAGAAGATGCATCATCGGTGCCCATCTGCGTAAAAATCAGCCCAAAAAAGCATGTTCCCTACTTGAACCAATATGTCTTCTAACACACCCTTCGGATAAGCATTTGAGCGATCCGCTAATTGAATCACTACATTAGTTTCTTTTAAGAGGTCCAACATTTAAAGATTTATAAACATCATATGACATAACATTTATGGACGCACCTAAATCTAACGTAGCTCTTTCAATCCGCAAATCACCAATTTGGCATGGGATAGTAAGCATACCTGGATCTTGACATTTTGGTGGAAGCTTTTTCTTTTGCAAAATCGCTAAAACGTTTTCTCCCAATTGGACTTTCTCATCGAATTTCAATTTCCTCTTTACGTACAAAGCTTCTTAAGGAATTTAGCATATCGTGGAATCTATTTAATTACATCAAGGAGAGGAATATTTACCTGAACTTTTCGGAAAGTCTCCAAAATCTCCTTCTCTTGTTCTTCCTCTTTGCTTTTGCAAATCAACTAAGAAAAGGAGGCAGAATCACCTTATTTTGCACCCCTTTTTGTGACAATTTAGATTGTGAAGGTGCTATGTGCGTAATTTCTTCCTCTACTTCTCTTCTGGAATTTTTCAGAAGTGGTTCTTGTAGTTCCTTACCACTTCGCAATGTGATAGCCTTTGCACTTTGTCTTGGATTGATCTCCGGTTGTGCTAGAAAATTTCCAGAAGTTCTCGCTTCCAATTGATTTATAGCAGTTGCCATTTGGCTTATTTGATTTTTGATATTTCTTTGTTGATTTTCCATATTTCGGATACTTGCCTCAATATTTCGTTGAAACGTCAAAGAGTTAGTGGCCAAAGATTGAACTATATCTTCTACAGAGGACTTACCCTTGGCATTTGATGTTATATTTGGATTTTGTCGAGGTACATATGGTTGCCAATACTGCTGGAAATTCGTGGTTGCTTGCTGTCTTTGAGGATTTCCATATCACAAATTCCGGTGATTATGCCACCTCGAATTGTAGGTGTTAAAAAATGGGATACTTCCTTTGACTCGGCCTAGCAAATCCTCCCACGACATTCACCTGCTCTGTGTTTTCCTCTTGCAAAATCAGACATATATCAATAGAATGTCCTAACATTGAACATATGCCATATACCTTTGCTTCTTCTCTCTTCGTGACCGCCAATTGTCGCACCAAAGAAGTAAGGTCATCCAATCTCTTCTCCAACGTGATCACGCTAACTTCATTCATGCCTTTTGATCCATGCCCAGTACGTATTCTGAATTGTTGAGTGTTGGAAGCCATGTTCGCCGTCAATTTCCTTGCGGCCACCGGTGTTTTTTCAACTAAAACACCACCGCTTGCAGTGTCGATCATACTCCTATCCAAAAGCACGAGCCCTTCGTAGAAATATTGAATCAATAGATGTTCGGTTATTTGGTGGTGTGGACAGCTAGCGCAGAGTTTCTTGAATCTCTCCCAATACTCGTAGAGTGTTTCTCCTTCATGTTGACTAATTTCGCAATTCTCTTTCTGAATATTAGTTGCTCTCGATGCTGGAAAATACTTTTCAAAGAAAAGCCTCTTCATTTCAGCCCACGTTTGCATGTTTTCTTCGGCTGAATAGTATAGCCAATCTTGTGCATCGTCTTTAAGGGAGAATGGGAAGGCTCTCAGCTTAATCTGCTCTTCCGTCACATTCGTCGGCTTCATTCCCATGCAAACCATGTCGAATTCTTTCAAGTGCTTATATGGGTCTTCTCTCGATAAACCCCTAAAAATAGGTAATAAATGAATCAGCCCAGATTTTAATTAAAATGTATTGTTATCACCTAAATTCAGAAAGTTGATACAATGAGGCTGTTACGCGTCCGTAGGTGTGGCTAGTTCGCGAAGAGTGCGGTTTGCGGCTATTCTATCCATTTTGTGCGTCTCTTTATGATGTTTGGTCTATTTCCACAGTCTTTTTGCTGTCTTCTCGATCTTAGGGTTGTACTGCAAATTCTCTGATTAGTTTGAACGTGTAACATACATAAACTGTCAAAAATTCTCTGGCAACGGCACCAAAATTTGATATTGCTGTCGCCTACAACCAAATTCAAAAGAAATCACTTCAGTTAATACATTTTAATGTAGTAGTGGTAAGTAGATATCGTTCCCAGGAAGAATCTTAATGGTAAAGGAATTATGAATTAAAAAAAATAAAGTAACGAAATTGGTGGGGGGAGGGGGGTTTAATTCAGGGCAATATTATAGAAAAGATGCAGAAAATGAAAGAGATAATTTAATCTAAAAAATTAATAAAAAATACCTTAGTTTTCGGGTCACCGATGTTATCATGCTAAAATAGATTCTTGATATAAAATTTCAATCATTAACAAACATTCATTGGGGATGTTTTCTCTTAAGTGTAATGACTAGAAACATGTATCCTAGCATTCTTATTAAACAACAACCTAGATACAATCATAGGTTTAATTGAATAATAGCTTTACGAATCAAGAAACCAATGAGCAAGTGAAATACATGTACAACATGCAATCAATCAAGCGAATATCTCCTTAGAATTTTTGACTCTAACGTAAAGAAGGTAATCCTAATTGCTACTTGTGATTAGCGAAATTGAACGACATATTTCGTTAATCTAGCGATTGAACAAATTAATCCCTAGTTGTGCACCTAGAAATCAACCAATTCAATTAGAAATAGTAATTCGGAAGATATTCAATGTTCATCAACAGCATAGACTTTATTCAAAACATCTCACACATAATAACGGATATCCCCTTAACTAAGAAAATAAGTTTAGCTACTCATAATAGAATTGAAAACAACAGAAATAACAAAGCATATAGTTTCCATCCCTGGTCCTTTACCGAAGAATACAAAAATATTGTAGAAAAGATGTAGAAAACGCAACAAGGCTAAAATAAGGCTAAACCAGCTGACGTGAACAGTAGCTCCCCCTCCTTTTATGCTTTTTCGATTTCTTTCCCTATCTTTCCTTGATTTTCAACAAATAATGATTCCCCCAATTCTAGGTGGTCAATCCCCTTGATAGATGGCAATATAATCTTTAAGGATTGTGAAAATCTCGATTTTGAATTATGAAAATTGATCTACAGATTAATTTCATCCTTACGCGTGCCCACGCTTAGTCACTGAATTGCTGTCAAACTTGGAATTTCAGATTTTATTCATTCTTTTGCATCTTTTTGACTCAATTTCATCTCTAAAGTGTTGAAAATCATTTGAAAACAATTATAAGACAATTCCATTAATTTTAATAATAATTTCAACACATTAAAGAGAATTAAGTACAAAATAAATGTAAAACAACAACTTAACATGGGGATAACTCATTTTAAGTTTTTGTTGTTCTTTCTTTTTAAATTCCTAATTAAGATTCACTAAATGATATAAGGTGTTGGGCCTCGATTCGCATTAAGCATGTTTATATTATTTTGAGGATTTTAGTTTGATGATTTTTAATTTGATTGGAATAAATTGAGGATTTTATTGCTTAAGCTATGATTATTAAATGAAGAAATTAGTGAAATTAG
>JAOSBP010000004.1:6141319-6156274 GCA_027563825.1 Erythroxylum mucronatum
ACTCATTCAAGATCCAAGATTTCAAAAAGGTTTCAAATTTGATCATGTATGGCCAATTCTAAAAAATATGGAGAAATTTGCTGATACTAGCAGAGAGAAAGCGTCTGGTCATCAAGAACGGTCCAAGTGCAATGAAATGTCACTGTCCGAATTTCAAAAATCAGATAAGTCAATAGGATCATCATCATTTTGTATTAATTTAAATAATGATTTTGAAGGTGAAGATCCATTTATTGAAAGAAATGATGAAGCTGATCGTCCTTTAGGGAGGAAGAAAGAAAAAATAAAAAAAGAACAAAATGAGGAAATGAAAAAACTTTTTATGTCCATGAATAATGAAATCAAAGGAATGTTTCATGAAAGTCAATCTCTTCTTGAAAAAAATTATGAACTTTAGTTATTATGAGCTCAAAATGAGGCAAAAAATTAGAGCTACGCCAAAGACGAGAAGACAATAAAATTTTATGCAAAGATTTGGATTCCATCAAAGATCCAGTGATGCGTGAGGCTTTTAGAAATGAACAAATGAAAATTTTTACCAAAAGAGCTCAAGAAGGAGAACTTCAAGGAGGAGCTGGCTCATCTAGTGGCTTTAGCCAATATTTTGATTTTGGATGAAATGGGGATAACCTTCCAAACTATTAATTATTTATGTTAAATTAATATTTTCAAGTGCTTTAGTTTTAATTTTAATTTGATTGTTGTAATTTTAGTTTGATTATAATCTCAAGTCTGATACGATGTAAGCACTAGTTAATAAGAAGTCATCGACATTTCCAGCCCAATCAGCATCGGAGAATGCATGCAAGGAAGTAAGAGAGTCACGATAGAGCTGATAAGGAGTGCCATACAGATATCTTAGTAATCATTTGACAAGAGCCCAGTGTTCGGTGGTTGGCTTGTGAATAAATTGAGACAACTTATTAACAGCAAAGGCAATGTCAAGATGCGTAAGTAAAAGATATTGTAGACTACCCACTATTGCTCGAAATTCTAAAGGATTAGATAAGGCAGACCTATAGTGTAGCGATGTTTAGTAAGTGAAGATCTTGTTGGTAGTGGTGTTTGAACTGGTTTAGCATCCAACATCTGTGGACGAGCAAGAATGTTTAACAAGTAACGTCGTTGAGAGAGCAAAAGACCATTCTTGTTGGGAGGAACTTCAACACCAAGGAAGTAAGAAAGCAAGCCGATGTCCTTAAGTGAAAATCAATTTGCTAATAAATTAACAAACCAATTTACAATTGCATCATCATCCCCTATGACAATTAAATCGTCAACATAAACAAGTAGATATAAGGAATGGCCATAAGATTTGAAGACAAATAGAGATGTATTAGCATGTGAATTTTTGAAGCCAGAGTGAAGTAGGAAATTGCGGAGTTCTTTATACCAAGCTCGAGGTGTTTGTTTTAGGCCATAGATAGCTTTCCGGAGCTTACATACATATGATGAAAAATCTCAATCAATGAACCTTGGCGATTGACTCATATTCACATTGATTGACTCATATACACATTCTTACTGAGATGGCCTTATAAAAAGGCATTATTGACATCAAGTTGACGAAGGGACCAATCACGACTTATTGCAAGACTAAGAACAAGACAGATGGTGGTCGGTTTGATTACCAGACTAAAAGTGCCATGATAATCAACTCCTGGACGTTGATAAAATTCTTTTGCAATCAATCGTGCCTTGTACCTGTCAATGGAACCATCAGTGTTATGTTTAATTCGAAAAATCCACTTACAACCCACAATATTTTGACTAGGATCAGGTGGCACTAACGCCCAAGTTTAATTCTGAACAAGAGCATCATATTCTTCCGACATTGCGCCACTCCATTTTGGTTCTTTCAAAGCTCAAGTTATTGTTGTGGGTTCAAGTTCAGCAAATTTGGATAATTAGGTATGAAAGTTTAGTTTTTGAATAGGTTTGTGAATGTTGTCTTTTGCTCGAGTTTGCATTGGATGGGTTGGTCATGGTGTGTTTTGGGTAGGTTGAGTGATGGGTGGTGAGGGGTTTGTAGTGGAGGTCTGTGGGATAGATTGGACTTGGGAATCATTTATGGAATGGTTGGAAGTGGCTGTTTGGTTTGTCATGGGTGGAGATTATGTTGGAGCTTCACACTGGGATTGACGAGTACTGACTTCGGATGGTGATATGCATGATCTTGGATTGTTGACCTGTATTAATGGTGGAATCCAAGTGGAAACAGGGGTAGAATCTGGATGTGGAGCTTAAGTAAATAATGATGCAAAAGGAAAGATGGACTCAATAAATTTCACATGTCGTGAAACATAGATTTTGGTTATAGATGGATCATACAAAAATAGGCACTTTGAGTGAGAGTACCCAAGGAAAATGCATGGTTTGGAACGTGATTCAAGTTTGTGTGTTGTATATGGGCGAAGCCAAGGATAGCACAAACAACCAAAGACTTTGAGTTTGGAATAATTGGGAGAAGCACCAAATATTATTTCATAAGAAGAAAAATATTGCAATGTCGAGGGTGTCATACGATTGATCAAATATACAGCAGTGGCAAATTAGGCCAAAAGGTTAATGGAATGGATGCATAGGAGAGTAAAGTGAGACATGTTTCCACAATATAGAGATGACGCCACTCGAAGACGCCATTGTTCTCGGGTGTGTGGTGGAGTAGTAAAATGAGAAATACCATTGACAGTAAGAAAATTAGCAAGAGCAGTATATTCACCACCATTGTCTGAATACACTATTTTGATGTTTTAATCAAAATGTTTTTCCACGATTGATTTAAATCTTACGAAAATCTCTTTTACTTCCGATTTTTGTTTGAGGGGGTAAAACCAAATATACTTGGTAAAATGATTAATAAAAATAAAATAATATTTAAAGCTGTCATGGGAAGTAACTGGTGAGTTCCATACATCAGAAAAAACTATTTGAAGTGGTCGATTGGAAACTAAAGTAGACGTAGAGAATGAAAGCTTATGACTTTTGTTGCAATGACATGCATTACATGAAAAAGGTGAGTTCAAGGAAGATGATAATTCTAAATTGAACCTAGAAACAACATGATTTAAGATAAGAAATGCAGGGTGTCCCAATCGATGATGCCACTCAGACGAAGTGGTCTTAACATTTGAGAATGTAAAGAGTGAGGAAGATGGGGAAGAGTTTGGCCACTCATATACACCATCCTTAGTTTGACTTGTCAAAAACGTTGCTCCTGTGTGAAGTTGCTTCACAAGAAAAGAATGAGGTAAAAATTCAATGGAAACATTGTTAGAGATGCAAAATTGGGAAATTGAAATTAAGTTTTTTTTTCATGTGTGGAACACAAAGAATATTATTTAAGGTAAAATGAGCATTGGGAGTTTGGAGAGATGTGGAACCAGTATGAGTGATTGGAAGAGTAGTGCCATCTCCAATCATAATATAGTCGGAGCCTGGGGACAGTGCATGAAGTGATAGATTTCTCAGGTCAGAAGTGACGTGGTGAGAAACACTATTGTCCAAAAGCCATGTTGGTGTGGCAGAAGTGTTGGTAGCGAAATTAGCTCTTAGTTGCCATGGAGAGGATGATGTTTGAGCACTGGAGTTGTTAGATGACTCAATTGGAACCAGATGGAAGGATGGGTAGTGCTTGGCAATGTGTCCCTGAATTCGACAAATTTGGCAGTAGTCAAGATAAGGTCGCGAAGAATGATACTCTATCCATGGGGTGTTAGGCCCGATTGATGCAACAAAGTGAGTAGAAGAAATGGGCGATGGGCGCCAACCCGTATTTTTAAGTCCAATTGTTGAAGGTGATCGTCAGTTGTTGTTGATGTGTCCTGTGGTAGTGTCAGAGTTTGAACAAGTGCGGCCCTTGTTGTTGGTGTGACTTGTTGGATTAGCAGAAGTAGGAAAATACAATGGATCACTTTTGGTACCTTGGAGAGAGGCTTCAAAATTGAGAATTTTTTCATGTAATTCTTCAAAAGAGATTGGATTGTCTCTGACTTGGACTGCACAAACCAACTCTTTGTAGTCTTCACCAAGATTGTCTAAAATCTTATTAGTGAGGTCTTCATCATCAACTAGCGCACCAAGAATGGCAAATTCATCTACTCTGGGCTTAATTGTCTGAAGGAATTCTATAACGCTCAAAGAGCCCTTAGTAAGATTCTTGAGGTGAGTTTTCACTTGCTTGATTCGTCCTCGGGATGGCTTTGCACAAGTGGTGGCTAAGATTGTCCATGTTTCTCGTGCAATTTTGGCTTGTGCTATGAATGGAATTATTGCAAGAGATAAGGAACCAATGATCGCATTTAGAATTAATTGATCCTATCTAATCCATATTATATAGGCGGGATTTAATGTAGTAACTTGGTTTTGGGTGATACTAACGAGTAGGCAAGGTTTTGATCCATCTATATATCCCAAAAGATCAAATACGACAAATAAGGTTTGAAACTGCAGTTTCCAAGAAACATAATTGGTAAAGGTGAGTTTTAATGGTGTTTGGGCTGCAACATTGATACTAATCAAGGTGTTGTGAGTTTCGTTTGTATTGTGGATAGTGGTGTTTGATGGGATTGTGGTTGCAGACTTGTTGGTGGTCATGATGAGAAAAAAATTTAATGCTGTGATACCATGATAGAAGAATAGAATTCCAACTTAAATTGTTTCTCATTTTAATGATATATAACTAGAGTCCGAAGCTAACTCCTGTATAAACGGAATACATCAAATCAAAATACACAGTCAAAGAAATTTAAAATACAAAATAGATCTAACGGAATTCCATAAGAGTCGGTCTTGTGGTGGAAGTCTTTTGTTACTATGTCAAGTGTCAACTTACCAAATTACTTCATAAAATTAAAAATTTTTAATAGAAAATAATATGCAACTGTAATTTGATTTTTAAAAATATTTTGAAACAAATTCTTCATTATGATATTTTAATAAATTTTATACTTGACATTTTTTTTACATTGTGATAACTTTTAATTCGGTTATTTAATTTAAATATATCGACATTATTATATTAAATCCAAAGACATTTTTTAAAAAATTAAATTCTGACGTTTTTTTAAAAATAAAATTGATAATAAAATAATTTTGAGTTTCTTTCATTATTTTCCACAGTATATGAGTCCCAATTCTGGACTAAAAGAAAAAGGATATACATGTCATCACATCACATAACAATGCTGGCAAGACATGTCTGCAGGGTTGGGAAATTTTCTTGGGCTCAAGTTTGGAATTTCCATTTTAAGTCTCACATCCCAATTTTATAGAGGATTGAAATTACAGAAATAGACAAACTAGTGATTATGGTACTACCTTTGAAATACAAATGCAGTACTTTCAATTCTCACCTCATAAAGTTGTCTTTCCTTTTGCTGTCAAACCTTGTATTAGATCATCCTAGCTCCTAAAAGAAAACAAATTCTTGATTTGGCTGAACTGCATCTACAATGACATTTAGAATCGGATTAATTAAAGTAATGAACACATGTATTGTCCAGGTAATCTCAGCTTCATTGGGACTATGGAATTAGGTTTCTGTAAATCATTACCGTTTAATTTTCCCATTTTCAAATCTCAAACCATTGTGACAACTTATGGAGCAATTATAATGTTGGCTGTTCTTCAATCAAAATTCAAACACGCCGGCATAGTTATAATTGCTCCAAGGTAACGATCTCCCCCTTGGAAGATTTTGTCGGAACTCAGGAAATTGTAGTTTGCGTGAAACCGGTTGTTCTGTCAGCAACCAGACCGCTGATTTTCATAGATGCAAGTTTAAGCAAAATCATTCCATGGCATCTATCATCTAATCATTAAAATCCATCTAAATGGAATTTGATTAAGCAAAACTCTCCTATTTCCTAATTTTTAGCTTCAATGAGCTAGACACTTTCTTTTAATCTAATCAGAAAATGATCAGGCTGCGTCTGCGACACTTGCTATCTTGCAGTTTGTCTTTTTAGTTTACACATAATCCAGCAACTGAGAAAAGAACTTACGCATTATTACAGAATCTGGCGTCAAAGTTGTCCATTGACAAAGGGCTTATGCACTTAGAAACCGTGATCAGGATATTTACGTCGGCAGAAGACAATAAGACTCAATTGTTTCAAACAAAAAACCAAAACTTTCACATCACATGGTCAGCTAAAACTAGCCAGAGGGAGTAAGTTTAAGTCGGAGATCAACACCTACATCCTCCTCCGACAAAAATTTAGCTGGCAATCCCATAAAAGATGTCATTGTAGCAGAAGAAACATGTAATGGTTGTGCAATATAAATTTGTTGAGAAGGACAAGAGGGATTAATCAACAATGGCCGCGATGGGTAACAAATTGCTCGCGGAATAAGTTTAGCAGCAGTTCCACTATTGTTGACAAATCCTCTAGGATGATTAGAGGGAGTTGCTTTCACTGCATGTGAGTTGATAACCGGCGCTGCAGCCATGAACCGCCTATCGCAGTTGTACTGTGCACGTCTTGCTCTTTGTCGCTCTTTCTTGTGTGCATTTTGGTGGCCTCCTAGTGCTTGTGAATTAACAAAAGCTCTGCGACAAAAATCACACTCGAATTTCCTGCTTTCTTCGAAGTTTCCTGTTTTAGTCGGGATTTCATCGTTCTTAGTTAATACAAAACCGAATAGCTTAACCGGTGAGGTTGGCCTAAGGTCTGATAGTTGGGTTGGAATTGAATTCTCTGCCATATGTGTCAGAAAAGGGAAGGACTAAGTCCCTTGTTCAATACATGACTGCTAATACCCTGTATTTATAGGGAAGTACCGATTCCTAGAGAAAAGAGTAAATGCAATGATAAAGTTAAAAGTAACATTAGCAACGAAAGACTTAAAGATTTCCTGCAGATGAAGCTAGTCTTTCATCCTTCCCATTTTATGGTATAAAATTTAAAGAAAGAGCAACTAGCTAGTAAAGTAGCTTTTCAAAAAGTTAAACTGTATTGAACTTTTACCCCCCTCTGACGTAGAATACTTTGGGTTTTTTTTAGTAAATAGAAGAGCTAACAACTAGCTAGAGCTAATAACAAGATTAATGTGTCGAGTGCGACTAACACCCATGCGATTATCATGTATACCCAGTTATAATATTTCCAACAAGAAGTTATTGATAATTAATTTGATATTGATAAAAATTAATGGAGATTAATCATGTCATTGGACTCTCGGACAGCTTGTGAAATTTTCTTTACTATCCACCGAAGATTTTGGAGGTTCAAAACTATATGTAATGGCATCGACGTGGTGACAATGATTGATTCTATCTGAACCCCAGTTAGAAGTCCTGAGAATCTTTTGCGGTGATCCATTTTTCTGCCTCACGTTACTCGGCCTACTAAGGTTGTCTGTTATCTCAAAAATAATGTGAACATGTGATGTTGGCGTGGGCGCAAAGGATTAAGACATGCCTAGAATCGAGTGGTAGGTAGCTGTGGCAATCCTACGTACGGAGAAAATACATTTATTCTTGGACGCATGTATAGTTGTACACACCTTTGCGTCAACACTAGCTTTTCTTACTCTTTCTATTAATATTTCAATTTTCGCTTGGAGGATAACATTCAAAACTTTGCGGGAGGGATCCTCTGTCCTATTAAATCTTAATAATTTATTTATATAAATCCTATATAAGTAAATGATTAAGATATAATGAGATAAAATAAAGGACAAGATAGGGACAGAAAATATTGGCATAAAACTGAGTCCAATTTCTCTGTCCAAACGTGAGATTCGCATAAATAAATGGTTGAGATTCACTGAACACAATAAGACACCATAAAAACTGGATAGAAGATTTTGGTTGCATAAAACTTCGACAGGCTAATATGGTTGGTTGGCGTGAATGCTTGAAACTTGAAACCATTCAATTCCTTACTGCGAAATGCCTGATCTTGGTTGAAAACAGACTGTTTTACTGCCAACCTCGAGCTGATGGGAACTGAAATATCGGAAAAGAAAGAAAAGAGAAAGGAATGCTAAAGCTCGGAAGCAAGGCGTAGGACAAAGGTTTGAACTTTTTTTTTTTTTTTAATCCTACCATTGGCCAACAAGGGAGTTAAATCATTTGGTGTACTTTTGAGGACTATCCTTGTCACTGTTGGAATGTCAGACACGTGTTGGCTCCTATATTGCTAGAAGATGAGATGACTTGTCGGCCACCCAACTCATCATGAACACGGTCGTGTCCATCATATATGATTCATCTCTCTCGGTCGTGTCCATCATATATGATTCATCTCTCTCAAGGAGTACCATGTTTCCCATAATCCATGCCTTGATTGACACTTTACTTTCTAAATACCTGTAATCCTCTTTAAGATGCCTTTCCAAATGTTTGGTTTAGAGGCAGAGCTCATTCGAATAAGCAGGATGTCTATCGTCAGATTAACACGTATTCTTTGTCAACTTCTTACAAGAACTACCGCTTTGCCTTCAGGAGTCCTAGAAGAGCAAAAAGAAAACCATACAAAAGTCATCAAGTAATAGTTGTCCTTGCATAATATGTTGTTTGATTTTTTTCATGTATAATTAATATTGTGTTAAACTTTTGAGTCAGCTTTGTATGTGGATGGCCTTTATCTTTTTCAAGATACGCTTCACTACTGTTAGGTAGAACTGGAGGGGGTCAGCTGATTCATTGAGACATCCTTATCTAGTGTGTTAGCTTGTAACATTATGTCGTCCTCTCTAAGTTGGTTGACAGTACATCATCTACACCCATGTGCGGCTCTTTTCTTTTTAACCAGATATACTTCACAAAGAACAGTTCACATGTTAAATAAGAAACACTGACCTAAGCGGGGCTAAGCTAGCTACCTTAGCGCCCACCACCTCTCGTATGGTGTCAAATCATCATTTTTCTCCGCTGTTTAGAATGCGGCAGTCCAAGAGAATCATCGAGTGCTAGCTAAACCTGGACCCGCTATGTATGGTGTTATGGTGTGTATATATATCGAGTGCTAGATTAACCTGGACCCGCTGTTGCCCAATTCCCTTTCACTAACCATTAAGAGTTCAGACTTACAGAATAATCGTCGATAGATTTTGTCTTACCACACCAGTTTCACACTAGACTTGGAGACGTCTACGAGAAGTTTGACAATGAATAATATTTGATAATAATACATGGTCATCGATCTACATCTAATACTAATGAAAATGTTAATGTTGTCAAAAGTGTTAAGTGTCGTAGCGTTTTATAAATGTTATATTAAATGGGAGCGTTAATTTCATTGCAAGTTATTTTAACGGGGTGTTTATTTCACCTGTTAAAATAGATAAGAAATGGAACGATTATTCTTAAGAATATAATAGATAAGGAATAAAATGGATTGAATATTACTTAGTTTGGTTTATTCCTTATAATTTCTAACGATGATGTACGTGTTGAAAACATATATTTGAGATGAAAAAGGAATAATTAATAAAAATACCAAAATATCCATTATAGTCTCTATTATTATTATTATTATTATTATTATTATTATTATTAATTTTCTTCTTCTCCTTCTTCTTCTTCTTATTATTATAAGAAAATTAATAATAATAATCAAATTAATAATAATATAAAATAAAAAATAAAAAATAAAAAATAAAAAATAATAACATCAACAACAATAACAACAACAACAACAAAATAATAATAATAATAAAGGTTGTCTTGACCTATTTCGCGTTTCACGGAATAAGTAAAGACAGGGGGAGATATCTTTAGCTATTTTTGAAAGTGTATGAATAACTAAACCTAATATTAGTTATTTTATATGTTAGTTTTTAACCAAAAAAAGGAATAACTATTCATTAGAAATACATAAGTAACAGAATAGATATTCCACTCAACCAAACATGCCAAAAGTGAACTAGAAATTCCATCATTGGCCTTCCATAATAGCTTGGCTTTCATTACGTTGAACTTGTTGCTTTTGTGTATGTAAGATAAGGTCTGCGGTAAAATTGTGCTTGTGGCTTTACCACAACTGTCAAAAGTACACGATATTTCCAGTTTTGAGTATGTAGCTTTTAGATGCTAACCTCTTTGTGATCGTCTACACCTTTTTCCATTTTATATATTTACTTGACTTGGCATGCAATTGTAGGTTTCTCACGTACGTATTCTACTACGGAAGTGACAGGCCAAAGAGATTGCTTGATCAGTTCTAAATAGCAAGTGCATAAATTGTACAGAAAACTTGGTAGTCCATGTATTGCCAAGTTTTTTTCCAATAAATCGGACTCAATGAAAAAGTTCCATGAAATAAAAATCTCGATCTCTTAGTTTAATTTCAACGTCAAGAGCTGATTAAGATTCATAAAACAACTTCATACTTGAAGTTTACTTATCAAATTGCCTAAACCTCACTCAGAGCTCCCATGCATTTTGTCACAAACTTGGACATCTTACCAACAAGCCATGTGGCACTTGAGTGTTATTTTACTATACCAATTCAACCTTACTCGAAAATACTAGGTATAAGACTAGCACAATTAGAAAAATAACTTAAGAGACTAAAAAAAAGCTTGGAGAATGTTCGTAAAGAAAACTTCTTCTTGAACGCTGGCTGTAGAATGTAAGATGTAGGATGAGAGAGCAATGTTAAACGGCAAGCAAGTTTGCCAATTTGCTTCTCTATAAGGAAAGGTCTCTCGTAGTGCCTCACTAATCTTTTATGCAACTTTGCAAATCTTTGACTTTGGTAAGAGAGAAGTTTCACCAGAACCAAGTCTCTTTGACTAAACTCTACATTCCTTTGTTTAGCATTAGCCCACTTCTTTATTCTCTTCGCAACCTTTGCTAAGTGCGCTCATGCCATATCGATCTTCTCATACCAACCTTTGGAAAACTTGAATGCAACAGGACTTAGACCTTTATATGTGATGGCAAGAGTGTCTGGGGTATCAGATGTTGGCCAGTTGCAATTTCAAATGGTTTAGCTCCTGTTGACTCGCTCTTTTGCAAATTATATGCAAATTAGGCAATATCAAGCAACTTTGGCCAATCACTTTGATTGGCACTCACGTAGTGCCTTAGGTACAAATCCAATAGTGCGTTTACTCTCTCTATTTGTCCATCTGTTTGGGTGAAAACTAGAGGAGAAGTTGAGTTTGGACCCTATTAGCTTGAATAGCTCTATCTAAAATCTTCCTATGAAGCGAGTATCTCGATCACTCACAATTATCTTTGGAATATCTCAATACTTTACCAAATCCTTGAAAAATAAGAGTGTGGCATCCTTGGCTGTGAATTTCACCAGTATAGGATGAAAACACTGTATTTGCTAAACTGGTCTACCACTACCATGATGTTATAGCAACCTTCAAACTTTGGTAGGCATGTATTGAAATCTCTCTCATGGCTTCTTTGGAATAGGTAATGGGTCTAGTAAACCTGCTGATTGGTGTTGATCTATCCTTTCTTATTAACATACAAGACATGTCTCACATAAAGCTCGATGTCATTGTGCATTTGGGGTTAATAATATGCCTGTTCCACAAGATGCAATGTGCAAGTTCTTCCAGGATGTCCTACCCACTGGAGCCATGACACCCCTTAATGATCCCTTTTCACAACCCTTGCCATTTAGGTATATAAATCATGTCACCTTTGGTGATAAGTCTGCCATCTTAAAGTCAAAATTGTCGTGTCTCCCCACATTTAGCTAACTAGTAGGTGTAGATTGCAACATGTTTTTTTTGTGTAGTTTAGTATGTGTTTAGTTGTTAATTTGATTATTTAGTGCGTGTTTAGGCTAGAATTGTGTTAGTAAATATTTATGTTTTAAGTGTTTTGTGGGTTGAAACATGATGTTGAGCTTCAATTTTATATTTATGAGGTGCTTTGATGTGTTTGTTAGTGTTTCAGGACAATTGGAGGAGATTTGGAGAAGACTTGGGAAACAAACTAGGGCTACAATCGTGGGAAATATGCCACGATCGTGACAGAAGTTGACTCAGGGAGCCATAATCATGGGGTTGGGCCACAATAGTCACAGAAGCAAAAACTCCCAGCCATGATTGTGCCAATAAGGTAGATGATCATGGCCTACGCGATAGACAAGTGGACGGTAGTCCCGACTTGAGCTTTCAAGAAATTTCTCGGACATTTCAGACCTGAAAAATACCTTAGGGTTGCCATAATTGGAAATATTATATAAGACATAATGATGTAACCCTATGAGCTTCTACATTCTGCCACGTTTGGGAAGTTCAAGAGAGAGAGAAAAGAAGAGGGAGAGAGAAGAAGAAGAGGAAGAAGAAGCGGATCCCGACGCTGTTACTTCTCGGATTAAGTGGTGTCCTGACATTACAGCCTTCCTGGATTGTCCAATCTAAGTTCTATTTCCTTTCTTTTTCATTTTTCTTCATTTAATATTGAAGATTGAACTGCATTATATGATGATGAGTTTTGGATTGTTGACGATATTATAACTCTTCCTTCATGATTTTACTTCGATTTAATGTTAATATAGTCAATTTTGTGTTTTATTGATTGGGTGTTGTGATTAACTTCGATTTTTGCATATTTCGGTAACAAACTAAGAGGGTGAGTCAGATAAAAATGATTGGATTAGATTAACAAGAGTTAGGCGATCCAATAGACCATGTAGTTAATTATATCGATTTTTGTGTGGAGAGAGATTTAGTGTGAAACTCGGTAGTTTAGTAGAGAGCTTCTGATCTAATCTTAATTAAGGGTCTTTTGTTAATTGAGAGATTGCAAATTCTATAATTTAATTAGGATTAATGATTTAAGACGCAGGGTTATAACTCAAGAGAGAGTAATTCCCCCTACGATAGTCTAGAACCAACACCCCGATAACACATAATTGACTAGGTTAGCATTAATGATAGGTAAAATTCTCTCTCTCATAACTTGATCATTTCTCTTGATTAATTTCCATAGTGACCTTTTGTGTTTCTCAATTTCAATTCTTGTTTTATATTAATTTCTTGAGTTGAATTCATGCAATCAAATTCCCATGGTTATATTTTTGTTTCATTATTTTAATTTCATTTTTATTAATTTATGAGCCTTAGATAACCTAGGATTAGATTAGTTTACCCTCCTCATGGGATTGATCCTTCAAATATTACAATTCACGCCTCGTGCACTTGCAGTAATTGAAGGATATAAATTGTAAAAATTGACACCTCAATCATTAACTCCACTAAACTCTTGACTTACAAGTCATACTCAAGTCCCTCCTTTATTCGATCAATAAGAGGAAAACTTCCACTTGTGATGGCATCAGTAACTAAGTTGACCTATTTGGGCTTATACTCCATCACAAAGTGCAAAATCGGAGGCATTGTTATATCCTTTATATGGCTTACAAAATTAGGAAGCACCAACACAGGTTCCTCCATCACCTTCTTCTTTAGGGCCTCAAATGCCTTCTCACATCTTGCATCCCAATTTCACACTTTATTCACCTTCAATAGATCAGTGAGTGGAGAAGCGAGGAGGAAAAACCTTTGATGAACTTCAAATAGTAGTTGAAGAGAACAAGGAAGGAATATAATTATGATACCTTCTTTGGTGGTTTGCAATCATATATAGCTTGCACTTTGGACTTGTCCATCCGTAGCTTGCCCCTTCCATCAATACGCCCTGAAAATATGACTTTGTATTGAGAGAAAGCACATTTCTCCTTCTTCACATACAACTCATTTTCCTTTAAGACTTGGAAAACTTATCGTAAGTACATAACATGCTCTTTTAATATTTTACTATACACCACAATATCATCCAATTACACCACAAAAAATTTATCCAAGAAGGGTTGTAACACTTAATTCATAAGGGTGCAAAATGTAGCAGGTGCATTAGTAAGTCTAAAAGTAATTACTAAAAACTTAAAGGAACTATACCTCATAAAACAAGTAGTCTTTAGTATATCTCCCTCTGTAATCCTCACTTGATAGTATCCATATCTTACATCGAGCTTGATAAACCACCTCACTTCACAAAGTTGATCAAACAAGTCAACAATCAATATGATGAGATAATTGTTCTTCATAATGATCTTAATAAGTTCTTGATAGTCAATACACAACCGAAGAGAACCATCATGCTTTTTTTGAAAAAGCACATTTGCACCATATGGAACTTTTGAAGGTTGGATTTAGCCTACATCTAACAACTCCTTAAATTGCTTCCTTAACTCCTTAAGTTTAAGAGGTGCCATATAATAAGGTACTACAACACGTGGGATAGTGCTTTGCACCAAATTGATCTTGTGATCCATATCTCGTTTTGGTGAGAGCTTCTTTGGTAGGCATCACATCCTTGAACCCCTCAAGTATATTAAAGATTCCTTTGGGTAACTCCGTTAGTGAATATTTCACTCCTTCTTCCTTTAACGCCACCAAATATGTGGGTTGCTTCTTTTTTCTTTAGAGAACTGTATGATAGATAGTTGCTTGGTGGATAAACTTCTTTCACTCGATAAAAGTATTTTACATTTATTTCCTTCCTCTAAAATATACATGGTATTAGCAAAAGGAATAGGTATAGCCTTAACGTGTTCCATACTAAGCACTATAGGATGATTATCCATCTAAGCTATAGAGAAATATATTAAACCACACCATTCTCTAAGACAAACCTTGACTTCTTTAGCAACTCCAAAAGTAGCTCTTAGCTTTGAGTTTGATGGACCCCGAACCTTTCTGTAAGCTAGGACTATGAAATAAGGAACTATTGACAATTAGCTATGTGTAAATAAGAGAAAAAAAATATGAGATTGAAATGAAATTGAAAGAGATTGATTTAATCAAATTGAGTTGAAAATTTTCTGAACATGGTTTAGTATTTTGAGAAATTCTTGATCTGTGGAGATCCGATTGAGTTGTTTCTTGAGGTAAAATAAAATAGAGACATGGGGCTACAAGTCTTATGAAGGAATTGAATTTCAATTTAGCCCCTAAGATGTTCAATTT
>JAOSBP010000004.1:6183227-6194852 GCA_027563825.1 Erythroxylum mucronatum
ATATATGAGTTTTGAACTATGAATTATATGAGTTTTGAAGTATGAATGATCATGAGGTGAATAAAAGAAACATACCCGGAATAGTCATTGAGCATGCGTCGAACATGACATATTTATATATGTGCACAACTAAATAAGTATTTGATCAATCAACTTTGTAATATGAATTATGTGTGAATTGTATGATTTTAAACACTCAATTGGAGCGCACTGTGAGTCAACCTAGATGATCTTCCTAGGATTAATTTATTCTGTTTAACTTCCAATTATTAAATTGTTTGTGATTTGTTTGTGAATTTCAGACTTTAATGGTCTAAGGAGCTCGATATTCGAGAATGTATTGGAAGTGTTCTATTTCCATTTAAATTCTAAATGATATCTGTATACTCAACAAAAGTTGAATGTCAGACTTAGGTCCGATGAATATGAGATTCTGTTTGTGCATTATAAGTGAATGCTATACATGACAGATTCTGTTATTTGATGCATTTCATAAAATGCTTGTTCAGATCAAGGCGTTGTGATCAGAGTAACCAGTCTGAAAGAGCTTTAAGCTCAAAGTTTTGCACGTAGAGCTTTTCTCCGTGATTTCTGTATCTGATTGAACCCAATGGGCTATTATTTGTATCTATATCTGAAAAGCGCTCGATTATAACAAATAATAACGAATATGGAGTCTCATATGCATATGCATCTACATTTTTATATTTATTAATATGAAATATATGATTACGAAATCTTTTCTGAAATTGTGATGATAAAGTGATATGCCATGATAATGTGATTGATTGGGTTATACATGTTTTGAAAGAATGTTTGTGAAAATGGTTGGTTGTGTAATATTTGTGTATTTGACCTGAGTGAGATCATCAATGATTGTTCACTCATTGAGTTCGCAAAGCTCATCAAAAATTGTAACGTGACTTTTCAGGTACGAGACAGGAGACCTAGTTCCTAAAATTTTCTAGAGGAACATTTTCAATTAAGTTATGACTCAAAGGTTTGTCAGTTGACATTAGAGGAGTTATAGATTGTCTTTTGTAGTTTCTTTGACACATAAAACTTTTGTATAAAGGATTGTAAATATATGTTTCAGTGACTACAATGTAAACTTTTGTCAATGAATGAAGTGAAGTGTTGATGTTTTAAGTATCATATATTCTTTATGATATCATTTAAGAGATTATGTTTGCTTTAACATATCATTGTCATAGGATATGTACTTGAATGTCCTCTGGCTGTTCCGGTATATACTCCATAGTAGTGAGATGTTTCATAAGATCTACTGCTTGATCTAATCAAGGATATGTGCTAGTCTATCCGGATTTTCATCTCAATAATCCTATGACTAGGGAAAGTTTAGATACTAGCATAATTACATATAATAGAAATCTCATTATTATGATCTCATCATGATTTTCTCGATGCTATGTTTTCTATCAAGGACTTCATTAAATCAATTTAAGATCAACATCAAATCCATAAACGTATAAACATCGAAATAATAAAAAATTTCTTTATTAATCATAAAATGATTTGTACAATAAGTGCTAAAGGTGATTGCCTTTAGAGCAATTCTCTAACTGAAGTCACTTATATTTAACTCGTAATTAAGTTCATTTATTGGTGTAGATGTTGGCTTTTGTGATAAGAGTCCATTTTCACTGGACTTTATATCTCTGGAAAATGCATATTACGGTGTAGTAATACATTTCATCGTTATTTGCATGATTACACAGAGGGAGATGCACAGATACAGTTATGTCTTCATTACTTGTATATTTAAACAGGAAGTGAAGTGGAATATATATTCTGCAAACTATTCTTTACGCTTTGCCTAAAGACGAGCAATTAAAGTTGCAGAAGGACATATCAGTAAATCTTGAATTTTCCTGCTTAAATGTGATCCAAGTTCTGCATTAAATCTAGTATGGACCAAATATTTATGTTCTCCTTTCTCGTTTTCCTACAGGGATGTTATCAACTTCAGATAAATGTTGGGAAAATTTTCACAAGTTGATACCGGTTCCATTCTTACATCACAGTTCTGATTTGTTATTCCATTGTTGTTGGACTACTGCAATGAGAAGCCGAGTTAAGACGGTGATTATAGCCTGTCTCAACACTTGGTGATCAAGTTGATGTGGACGTGATCGGTTTGATCATGTTCAAGTGCAATCTAAATCTCTGGACACATCAACTAGTTGACCCTGGCTAATCAGTAACTAACTATATTATCTTATAAAAGGAAATAGGTAAATATTTCATGAATTAAGCCCACGGAACGGAATGGTGAACAATTTGGGTTAGTTAGAGGGAGACAAATGAACACGGTGGTTTACAGTAACAAATTCTTGCAACAATTGTACAAAGCTGTGTTACCTACTTATCGGATTGATCAGCATCAGCCAACGAAACTCTGCTTAGCCTACTGGGAAATGTTGTCACATCGTTTGTTTTCACCTTCCTGCTACCGCCACGTCGGCTGCTTGAACCATATATTGCTCTGTGAGCAAGCGCTTTTCCAAAGTTGGTCCTACCTGAACTCCTTTGGTTGGACGAGGTCTGTGTGGAGTTCTCCACCACATTGTCATTCTGAATGTTATCTGATACCTCGGCATTTGCTTTCTCAGTTGCCATTTCTATATTCTTTGTTTCTACACAATTGTGTTCCAGGAGTACTGACAATTAATGTTACATACAAGAAGCACTGCTACTCACTACAAATGACTACTTATGTACATATACATACATATGTAAAGATATATTGTTTAGCAGAGAAAAGAATTTAATGGACGTAGAGGTTGAATCGATCTGAAGATGCTGGCAAAGGGGTTTCCAGGCAAAGTTGTTTAAAACCAAGCCGAAAGGAAGCTGTTCCTGAAAACTCTTTTACCAACGAACAAGCAAAATGTGTCTTTGGTTGGAAGAAACCAAATATACCTTTGATGTTCATGCATAGCCATTCGTAACATATCATTCTTTTTGTTTATTTGTATTATACCAACAGCTTAATTTGGAAAAGACAAGAACGACTTTTGGACGTACGTTACTTCAGATTCCCCGTAAACCCCTTCTGCATAGCTGATGAAATTTGAAGTCAATGTCGTGTTACTTACACCTGTATTTATATTTTGGCTTCTGTTTTATCCTTTACGAGCATCAACCAAGCAGTCTAATATTTCTTCCTTTCGTTTCTGTTTTTGGGATCTTTGGATAACAATGATGGGTGCCAACTTCAGTGAACTTTTGGCAGAAAATGTAACAGGAATCAGGCTCATCAAACTTGCACAGCATTGGATCTTAAATAAATTGCGTGGAAAAAGGGTATCGTTGATTGATCGAGTTGTGAAGAAACCTGTAATAAAGTACAGAAATTGGCAAAGAAGATGTGAAGGGACCACATATTCACAACTTTATCAATCGAGTCAAGTAATTGTGGTGGGGCCTGCAAAATCTGTCCCCTTGTCCTTTTTCCACTCTTCACTTTGTTGACAGAAGGTATTGCAATAAGAATTCAAGAATCTGGATTTCCAGCCATGCATGTGAACTGTATCCAACTTTACGGCTGATTACTGTATCTTCTCTTCTTCCCTCTGTATGATAAAAGCCAATAACTATAGCTTTTCCGCGAGTCATGTTCCCCTCTTTTTGTGGCTTCCAACCTCATCAGAAATGGCGTAATTTTGAAACAGTCTACACGCTTTATCGATGACAAATACCTTTTAGATACAGAGTATGGCATCATGAGGAGCGCAGACGATGATCTTGAGAGAATTGAATTGAGCCTGTAATTCGATCTCTTCGTCTATACATGACGGCCAAGCCTACAATGGTGCCTCGTAACTTTTTATTATAAATTAACTCAATACTTTTTTATATTTTGATGTATCAACTATTACTAATTATCAGATCCCTTATAACTCAAATTTTTCTATAGAAGTCAATAGTTAAATTCGGTGGTAAAATACAAAGAAATTTGATACCAATTTATAGCAAATATGAAATTTAAAACAGTATTATAAATAATAAAAAATATTTTTATATAATAAGAACGGGTCATAATAATCACTTGAAGCAAGTAATCATTCCTAGTTAATTCCTTTCTTGCAAGTTAGACTACCCAATGCCAAGGAAACTAAACAAAGGTAGCAGTGTTGTGCTGTAATGTCAAAGTTGGGCATAGCATACACAACCTGAGGGTAAAGGTTACTATTCATTCCCAGTAACTACAGAAGCTGTACAAAATTTATAATTTCACATAAATGCTTTTCATGTGCAAGAAACCTGCGACAAGGCCCCAAAATAAGATCTCCAAAATTACAAATGCTAGGGTGCCCCACCTCTCGGAATGAAGCATCGCCTGGAGGAGTGATTTTGTGCCATCAACCTGCAAATAAGATTGTCCTCAATCAGTTTGTTCACTTTGCGTTAACTACAAACGTCTCAGACATCGGGCTTGAAGCTTCCTTTTTGGATCAGGATTACAAAGAAATTCAACGGACTCCTTCACACAAGTAATAGGTGATCAAGTGATTTTTGGGTCTTCTCCTCCTCCAAAAACATCATAATGGTCCACTTTCAGCCTAAAAAGTAAACAAATATAGCTCGAAAAAGATAACTTTCGCCTGAACTTTTTAGTTGTTGGTCAATAACTGATCCAACTGTTTCATACCAGTCTATATTGTAAGCTGTGGAAGTTCTACTCGTGCAATAACTTTCTTCGTTGATAATAAATCATATTAACTTATTATAACAAACAAGAGAGAGATTTTGATTGCAAGGGAAAATGCCACTCTTAACTAGTAGCAAAAGAAGAAAGACATACCAAGTTGTTTTCTGGAGAACGCCAATAGAAACCTTGCAAAACTATGGGGCAAAGTTCAGATGCAGCCAAAGCAAAAATAATGAGCGCATTCATCCCCATCCACTGGAATAACACTGTGAGCCTTCTGAAATTCTTCACATCAACCTGCATCAAATTATGGAGCAGAGCAGAGATATTTTTCATGGCCATCCAATTCTACAATTTCATCCTCTCAAAAAGAAAAATAAAATTGAGTAATAGTTTTAACAACCAAATGACAC
The DNA here is from genome assembly GCA_027563825.1 of Erythroxylum mucronatum. Classification (NCBI taxonomy): domain Eukaryota; kingdom Viridiplantae; phylum Streptophyta; class Magnoliopsida; order Malpighiales; family Erythroxylaceae; genus Erythroxylum; species Erythroxylum mucronatum. The sequence goes on from JAOSBP010000004.1 coordinate 6,188,316, forward strand.
ATACCTATTCTACATTTCAAGTTCACATTGTTGGTGTTGTAGTTCCCATCTCTAGTTACCTAGCCTAATTTATTAACAAGTTATCCTTCATTTCCTTTCTATTATAATTATATTCATGGCTCACTAATCAAAGAGCTCTTCAAACTACATGCATACATTAGCATGTGAACTGTCAAAGAGCTCTTCAAAATATCAAGTTCAACCAGAAGTTTACATGGACTTAAAATTGGAGTGGTAAACTCACCACATAAAAGATAATGGTTAGAAGCATGCCCGATGCTCCTGCCGTGATGCACATATAGCTCAATGTGTAAAGTGGTTTACATAATGGAATGCCTGCAATAATTCACCATGTCATTAAAGAAAGAGACAAAATCTTGTCGATAAGATTAGATGTAAACTAGATTAAGATGATGGAAAATTTACCAAGCAATTCCAACATATATCCGATTATTAGAAGTGGAACAGAAGACGTAGACCATAAAAGCAACCTCTGCATGTGGTCCTGCAGGAATGAGGAATAGATCCATGAACAGCTCACCTAATCAATGAAACACGAGGAGTCTATATCTTATAAACGCACAAAAATTTGTTTTAAAAAAATAGTATACCTTATAATGGTTAAGTATATGCCCAAAATGCAACCCTAAAAAGCATGTAACAGCAGCCATCAAGGAACTGAAAGGTTTATTTAGTGAAATTAGCATTTCAACGCAAAAATGTAAATCTGCAAAGAATATTAGAGTGCAGACTCTTGTAAAGTGTCTACAGAAACGCAAAGTCAGATGTCCTCCCACCAAATAATATTGCAATGGCCCAAAAAAAATTCATCCGATATCTTCCAGCAGAGACATGAAAGTCTAACAGTTCTTTAACCATTGAGTGTTCAGAAGATAAATACGGCAACTAATATTCAACTTCTAGTTCTGCATTGTTACTCTTCAAGGAATCAACAATTAATCTCACATTTCTTATTATCGTTAAATACCTGAAAATTTTGCTTAATGAACTCAAATCTAGTTTTTAAAATAGCACCTTTCCATTTTCTTTTTATACCCCCTTCTCTTGATTTGCTAACAAAATCTGTGGGAACTGCTGTCGATATTGAATACCCATTTGCTTATTGTCCAAGCATTTCTGTTTAAGGTTCCTATTTGATTAGGAAAACAATTAACTATTTGGAACTCTTGCTATGGAACACATACAAAACACAAAAATGTGAGAAGAAAAGGAGTTAGCCAAAACAAAATGATTATGCCCAAAAAAAAATGATTATCTAACCTTAAGATGCCCTCAGGGTCAAATGGAGCAAGGCACCATCGAGGAGCATCCACTGGCAGAGGCCCATAACCAGGAGAATTCACACTACATTGCTGCGAAAAGAAGGGTGCGAGACTTTACACAATAATTAACTGATCCTGGTATAGGGAACTAACTAGTCGTTATAGAAAAACCTAATTTCAACCTTGGTTCTTTTGTAAACAGGATGTTGATACAGATGATTTTCACCAAGAAAAAGTCGATCGATCAAACCAACTGCATTACAAGGAGGCTCAAGACTACCCCTTACTCCACAAGCCACCTAACCAAAAGGCACCATCATTTAATTTAGTCACATAGACTAAGAAAACACAAGCATATAATAAAGTAAAACCTTTGTGTCAAACTTATGTTAGAAGAAGCACTGGGGGCAGTGTTAAAGGAAAGAGCTATCAGCCTAACATGACTCTCTAGATTCATGCACCAGATATATAATTCAGATCATTATGACACCTAGTGGTCCCTAAACATTATTCTACAGTAATAGCCCCAAAGTCACTCCATGGTTTCTTACAGGATACAACCATAGTCAGCATCTTTAGTACTGTTTCCAAAATTGTTATGATGGACAATTTGGAGGATCCTCTCAGCAGAAACCAGAGAGAAAGTTACATACTCACAATTTGAGCACCAGATCCGTAGCCAAATAAATTGGTGCTTGAAGCTTCAAATTGCCAGTTTGGAACATATAGGCCATACAGCAAACACATGTAAAGTGTGCACAGCAAGCAAGCCAATATCCTGCCAAATAAAGCAAGTTTAAAAGGTGAGTGCAAGAACATGAAAGCACAAATTTATCCAGCATTACTGATGCCAGTTAAATCCTGATCAAGCTCTCTTACTCTAGGCCATAGTTGCTTGTTAGCAAGTGAAATGGTACCCAGTGATATGTAAATTCTGGGTAATAAAACTAACCACTGAATGCTGTATTTCTTCACAAATGACATGGATGAGTCAACAATCACATTGTCCACAAGCCAGATCTCTGACAATGAAGCAACCAGATATCCAATAGATATTCTCTGTGATTAAAAAGCAGGTATGATCAGAAGAAAGACGTGAACAGTACTTCCTTCATGAAAATGCCACCCATTAAAGAAATTCATCAGGATTAAGTAGCTCATTTTATGATGTTGACAATTTATTAAAATGCTGGCCAAGCTGAACACAATTTGCATATCCATGCCAGTTGAAATTACTTTCACAATAGTAGTATATTTTCTGCTCATGCTTGTTTTAGCAGCTTACCCACTACACTATAAGGACGCTTTCTGTTGCATATCACTTCTTCTTAAAAGTCAAACCATCTTTAGTCCTAATACCAACTAGGTGTTTCCAGACTAAGTTCATGATTTTGAATCTCCGGTAAAAACTTTTAAGAATATGCTAGTTGCAGTTGCATAGCTAATGTTGGTAAGGAATGGAGCAAAGTGATTATAACTACGTATGGGATTAAGCATCATATCAGGACCAGTATCACATGAATAAGGGAACAAAGAATTTACAAAATTCTATCAGCAAACAAAATTTCAGGATAAAGGTTGCCATTCTTGTTAGAAGAATGAATTACATAAATGTTCAACAACTAATAATGTTGACAATATTACCTGTAGCACACCTAGCAGACGCATCTTGCTTACATCAACTCCATAAGTTAAATTGTCACGCCCATGGAAATACCCACCTAAATGAATTCCAAAATGGAAATGAACAAAGACTTTAGCAGGTAAATACTATTAGTTCCTATTATCAAGACTAGGAAGCAGCATGAAAACTTCTTTTGCAAAATGAATAATTCGTCCCCAAGACCATGTCAAAAAAGTTTATGCAGTCACCGGAGTTCTCATGACATACCTTGCAACAATAACCCTAGAAGAAATAATTTAAGTGTCCTCAATATGACTTTCTTGGTTGCGGTCGGTTTGCTAGGTACTTTCTGCATGTAGACTAAAAATTATGAGAATTGACTGATTTGCCAAAACAAGTTACAAAATCCCGCACACAAAATACGGAAATATGCTGCATCCATATTACGATATTCACAACATTCCTGACATTTCCTAAGTTTTTTTTCAAGGAACAATAACTTTTACCTTAAAAACTAAACTGATGGAGACACCAACACCAAAGAGAAAAGCCGGCATCACAAAATCTGCTAATGTCACCCCAAACCAAGGGGAGTGATTAATAGATGGAAAAGCACCTCCAGCATCATCTACTAAAATCATGAGCTGAAAATAGATAAGCAGAAGAGATAATTAATAGAACAATTCCCTGCAAAAATAGCCAAACAAACCAAGCTTTCACCAAGGTTCCAGTATAAGACAAGTTTTCAATGATACTGCTAAGTTCAATAAAGCAGTTAAAATTACAAATTTCCAAAAAAACTGAAGGCAAATACTTGAATTGAATTTCTAGATATGGAAACGAGAAGTCAGATGGCCAACCGCGACAGTGAGACCACGGAAAACGTCGAGAGAGAGTAGACGTTGACTACGGGGCAGCGTGACGGGTTCGTCGGATGAGTTTGAAGGTGCAATCTCTCCCCCGTATCCGGTGAGAGGTGGATAATTGCTGAGAAGTGGCTCTCGAAGTTCATCTCTGGGGACGGTGATGGCAGTTGACGCAATTTCACTATCGCCGGTGGAATTTGGCTGTTGCTCTTTCATAATGCAAGTAAAGTGATCCTTCAGTTTGCCAAACACACGTGGCGTAATATAATGTTTCGAACTCGGCATTGACCATTTTCTCCTTGTTGAATGACAACATTTACCGGTTGTATCTAGTTAACGAGTTTATATTATAGATTTGACGAAAATTACGTTTTGAATCTAACACTTATATCGAATTTATTATTTTTTAATTTCAAATAATGACCCACTATCTTAAAAATCTAATATTTTCTGGGCCGTTTAGAAACCTTCAAATTGAATTCATTTGGATTCAATTACATTAATAAGATTGAATTGAATTCAATTTACACTGTTTAGAACCAACCCAGTAATATTATAATTGAATTCAATTACATTGTTTGAAACACAATTAAAATATTCAATTATTTCATATGACAGATTTACCCTTGACACATTTCATATGGGACTTGCACAGCATAATCATCTGAAACGAAAACAAAAGTTGATTGGTGAAACTACCAACATATATAAACTCAATTATCAGACATCTTGTGGGTAGAGCCCTCCCATTTGTGTGCTACCCACTGCCACAGGACTATGACCAAATTAAAACCGCACATTTTTGTTGCTACTCTCTTTTAATGGGTTTTTTTTTGTTGAATCTTACAAGTCAAGAGCAGTCTCTGTCCCTTAAATTTATCCACTTCAAATTTCTCACGAGTCTTTGTGACTTTGTTCACAAGACTTCCTTAATAACTCTCTCAACTCTTGCCTTTTGCCTCAAATAACCAAAAGCATACATCAACTCCAACTTTCAACATTCTCGTAATTCTCATCAAATGGCAATGTCTCTTCTCGCTTTCCTTGTTCCCAGTATCTTGTTCCTTGTTTCTGTTCCACCTTTACATCCTCATCTCTCTCTCGACCACTACAAGAAGATATGCCCTCGTTTCAACGAAATCATGTTGCAAGTTATCTCTGAGAAGTAGATACACTACCCCAGCATCGTCGCCAACACTGTCCGCCTCTTTTTCCACGACTGCGTGAATATGATTGCTGTATTGAGGCAGCTGCTGTTGCGTGGGTCTGTTGTTGAGAGAAGAGTGGCCGTGAGTTATTGTAGTGATAGGGTTATTGTGTTAAAGTTGAGTGTGGGTATTATGGGAAGACTCCAATTTCAACATTAAAAAAGAAGAGTAGCATCGCTGAGGAATTGAAATTGTGTGAATTATTGGCTGAATTGAATTAACAAAGAGAATGGGTTTCAATTTCTCCTATGAATTCAATTCATGTATATTTTTCTGTTCCAAACAGGTGAATTGAATTCAATTACAACATTGAATTCAATTCACCTTGTTCCAAATAGGCCATGTGCTGACGGATGACAAGTCGTCAATACCTTCTTTCTCGTTGAAATCGGCATCTCCTTGAGAACAGGAGTCGTTGATCGATGATTTATATAACACCCCCACTTCCAACAGTGGATGTAGTCGGAACTTATGATCGATGATTTATAGAACACCCCCACTTCCAACAGTGTATGTAGCCGGATCACTAAGTTCCTCAACCTCAGTTTAATAAAAAGCTGATATGCTAAGTTCCTTTACCATTGCAAATTTTGCGAAGCATACCCTTTAATCCTCCATTTTCATTTGCTTGAAAATTCTCTTCTCATCGTCAACTGCCACAATGTCTAGGATTTCCTGTCTCAAGCAATCTTCCAGCACACTCTTGCACGGATCTGGCCTTTCCGTGTAAATGTCAAGCTCATCGAAACCTATTAGAGATTCTAACATGTTGGTTTTTGCTACTATGTTAGTTTCATCTTTGTTTAAATCGAGCATATCTTCTTTAAGTTTTGAAATGCTCATAACTTTGTTGTTTTGAACTCGAATGGTATGTTATAGGTCTTAGTGAAATCTGTTGGCCTCTTGTTGCTTCAATCCTATTTTTTTATGTTGTTTCTTTTGTAGTTATCTTTAGAAGCACAATTGCCAGGTCAGTTCTAGTTGTGGGCCGCAGCGGGTGTATTTAGTAAAAAAGAAAAAATAAAATGAGTAAGATGGACACAAAATACTTAACGTAGTTCACCCTTAATTTTGGGCTACGTCCATGGACAAAACTCAGAATAATACTTCTACTATTACAAATAGTAGGTATATAGAGATAAAACCAAAATAATAACTCACAAGGTGTTTCCCAACCTAAAAATACTAACCTCACTATTTTGTCACTCACCAACCTTTTAGGAAAATTTTTCCTAACTTTAAAGCATTATTGTGCTCTGGTTTTGTTCTCTATTTTTCTATAATCTTTTCTGAAGCAGGGCACTCCACTGCATGAGAGCTATCTTTTTGCTTATTTTCAACAACTGCAGAATACGACACCGATTTCGGTACCGCAATTTTGAATCATGGAGTCCCTTTATTTGAGAGGGACCCATCTCCAGCAAATCTTCCCCTCTCAATTACATGGAGGGCTTTATCATGCCTACTACTGATCGACAATACTCGAACTTCCCTTTTGGTAGAATCTTAGTTAACATGTCTGATCCATTTTCATCAGTATGGATCTTTTCTAACTG
>JAOSBP010000004.1:6202835-6219264 GCA_027563825.1 Erythroxylum mucronatum
TTATTAAGATTTTTGAAAGCATGATTGATGTAATCAGTAAACTAGTAAAGTATACAGTACAACTGTATAATATATTAATATGGACTATTTTGCAATTTTTAAAAATTTTAAGGACTATTTTATAAATTTAAAAAATTTCTCGAAACGGTACTCGGTACTAACCGGTACCGGTACAATTCTATTCCAAAGTTTAATTCGATATTATATCCGGTACGGTATTCGTAACATTGATCTGAAAGTAAGGAAAACGAGAAAATGATGAGGTTTAAAAGAATTATGAAAATGAATCCCAACAAACATACTGACAAATGATGTCTCGTATAAAAACAGTATTTACGGTACATAGTGATTACAATGCATTAACACGTGAGGTTGATAGAATCCATTCACAAAACGACCTAAAGTTATTATAACAAAATAATGAGAAGCAACTCTTCTCAATGGTTCGAAATATTCCAGAGGGCTCCTCAAAGCAGCCATGGATCCGAATCTGTGATTTCAACATGAACGTGTCTGTTTGCTGGGGCGAAGGAAAAAGGACAGCATTGTGAAATTCGAGTCCATAAACTACATATAGAAAGCTGGACACGAACAGATATTAGATAGTAAGACTTTTGAACATGAGCCGAAACAAGCCCAGCTTAGAACATTCCTTTCTTTTACCTATTAAAGTTTTTGATAGAGAAGAAGACGCGATGATGCCGGATTCCTGAAAGCAAGGTATACGGTATGTCTTACGTGGTCACATTTGTTAGCTCATTTATCGCTTGCATTTAAGAAGCGAGAGGCATGTCTTGTGTGCCCCACTGCTTAACCGGCCCTTGTACATGTGTCTAACGTGTATATGTTTGTAGAGATCACTCGCTTAATGATTGAGATATTTTTTATTTTGTTATTCAGTTATTTTTTTGTCTCTTTTTATTAAGTTTTAAGCCGAGAGTTATTTATTTTTATTCTTATTTTTATATGAATCATTTTAAAAAAACTTCTATTAATTAAAAATAATACTTTATATTAGATAAATCTTTCCAAACTTTATGTGTCAACAAAATTTCCATTAAACGGTTGTCGTCGTCTAATATCTTTATGCTTTTCGACAGCTATATGCAAAACTTTAACAAACTTTAAGTTGAATGCAAAAGTATTTTTGTTTTAAATAAATTCAAAATTAAAAGACAAAAACTTTAATATATTGATTAATAATTAATAATTAAAAGACAAAAACTTTAATATATTAACTAATAATTATTAGTTTATACATAATTTTTACTTACTCATTTTCATAAATTGACTTAAAGTCCTCGTTTTAAGATGAAAATTTTAATATATTAATTAACAAGTATTAGTTTATGCATAAATTTTACTTATTTATTTTAATAAATATTTGTACTAATATTTGCTAATAAATAAATTAAACTAATAGTATTTATTTAATTAATTTATAAAAATGGATTTATTTAATATTCAATTATTATTATTAGTAATAAAAATAATTATATTAATATTATTATTAAACATAATTTTCATTTTTAGATTAAATGAAAAGGCATTATAAACATGTCATTAAAATATGCATGCCTAATGCCTTTAAGATGTTTTTGCTTAAAATAAATAAGTATATTGGTAAAAACAAACGTATTAGTATTTTTATATGAATGAATAATTGTACACATTAAATTTAGACATTCACGGCGGCGGCCGTACGTTAAAGAGGTTTGCAAACTTCAAATTCAAAAATGACAGTGGCACTTCCCGTTAATAACACCCAAATCGAGGCCCACATTCCCAAAGCAACCGGTAGATGAAGCTTCAAACCCTCGCAATTATAACTCTACACCACCTATCATTTCATTGAAAATCCCAAATCCAACCCTTTTGCTCTGCTTCGCTGCTGCCTGACACTCTCGCTCTCTTAACTCTCTCCCTCTTTCAATCTCCGTTCTTCGACTTGTGTAGGGTTTTTGTATTGAGTTTCTACTTGTTCGATTCCATTCGATTCGATTCCGGCGACTCAAAGATGTCGTTGAGACCCAGCGCCAGGACGGAGGTCCGGAGGAACCGGTACAAAGTGGCAGTGGACGCCGATGAAGGGCGGCGACGAAGAGAGGATAATATGGTGGAGATCCGGAAGAACAAGAGAGAAGAGAGCTTGCTGAAGAAGCGCCGCGAAGGACTTCAAGCTCAACAACAACAACTCGCCTCCTCTCTCACTGGCTCCGCTCCAGATAAGAAGGTTTGTTGTGGGTTTCATTTTTTATTTTACAGGTTCTATTTGGCCAAGTTTTAGAGTTGTACTTTATGCTTCACTGTTTTTACCTTGTTTGGGTGAGTGTTATATCTTAATTTTGTTTGTTCTTTTTTAGATCATGAGCGAGGAGTACATATTCTTGATGTACTATAATTGTGTTTGGGTGCAGTAGTTAATGTGTCCTTAACACTGCATTAAGGGATTATTGGATTTTCGTTTTATCATTTTAAATATTTGAACTTATTCCTTGTAGAATAAAGAAATGTTTACTCTACATAAATTTGGAATAACGCATGTATATTATTTAGACTAGAAGGGGAAAACGGGATATGATCCATTGATGCTGTGGTTTAGCTTAGCGTTTAGAACATTTTGTTTGTTGCACTTGGTTGATTTGAATTAATGTGATGCTGTTCTTAATTTGACTGCAGTTAGAAAGTCTTCCAGCAATGGTTGCTGGGGTTTGGTCAGAGGATAGAAATTTGCAACTTGAGTCAACAACTCATTTCCGAAAATTACTGTCAATAGGTTGGTGCAATATTGTGTTTCTATATATCATACTGATGTAGCTTATGTGTCTAACAACTTAAGAATTATCATTTGCTTATTTACCTAGAGCGCTGCCCTCCAATTAATGAAGTTGTACAATCTGGTGTTGTTCCTCGCTTTGTTGAGTTTCTTGGAAGGGATGACTTTCCGCAACTTCAGGTTTCAATTAGTTATCTATGCTATTGTGTTTGGTTGTATGTGCAATTAATTTTAACCACTGAAGTCCATTTTAACTTATATCATTTGTTGGTTGATGTTCTTAGTTTGAAGCTGCTTGGGCTCTAACAAATATTGCTTCTGGGACATCGGAGAATACAAAAGTTGTCATTGACCATGGGGCTGTCCCTGTATTTGTTAGACTTCTAGGTTCACCCACTGATGATGTCAGGGAACAGGTATACGGTTCCCTTTCTCTATATTTCATTTTTACTTAATTTACTTTTTGTGTTTGCTTGCCCATTTTCATGTTTATATTTTCTTCCATTTATAGCAAGTGCTTGTCTTGAGTGCCTTGGCACTATTGTGTCCGGAGGCCTGTTACATATGGGGTGTGCCTGTAGAACTGATAACGTTCAAACTAGTTAAATACTTAATAAAATTAATCTTGTTGCAGTGCTGATGTATCTCTCTTAAATTTTAGGCTGTTTGGGCATTGGGAAATATTGCTGGCGACTCACCTAAATGTCGTGATTTTGTACTTGGCCATGGTGCCTTGATGCCATTGCTTTCACAATTTAATGAGCATGCAAAGCTATCCATGTTGAGAAATGCAACTTGGACATTATCCAATTTCTGCAGGGGCAAACCACAACCTTTGTTTGATCAGGTTTGCTGCTGGATGTAAAATTTTGGATGCAGTTAAGTGCTTTCTCTCTCTTTTTTTATTTGTTACTAATATATATGCTGATTGAACGGCAGACAAAGCCTGCTCTCCCTACTCTTGAGCATCTTTTACACTCAAGTGATGAAGAAGTCCTCACAGATGCATGCTGGGCACTGTCATATCTCTCTGATGGAACTAATGACAAAATTGAAGCTGTTATTGAGGCTGGTGTCTGCCCTAGACTTGTTGAACTTTTACTGTGAGTTAGTCTTATCTTTCAGAGGATAGAAAAGCACCATTTGTTTTAGTTATGAATGCTGATTTGCTCATTGAACATTTTCTCTTCCTAGCCATCCATCTCCAACAGTGCTTATTCCTGCTTTACGTGCCGTTGGAAATATTGTTACTGGAGATGATATGCAGACACAGGTATTTGTCTAAGTCTTTTCTGTTGTTTAATATTTCAATTTTCTAGTCATTTTTTTTTCAATGTTCTTCTGATGCTGTGTGTTTTAGGGGAAGAGTGACAAAATGGCTCAGGAAGAGAGGATGACAAAGATTTAGTTGTAGAACTACTATTCTGACTATATAGGAACTGATACTGTTCTTGAAAATAGCTAGAAAATGAAACTATAAGCAGTGTCTTTTTGGACTATAACTTGTACTTTAAGGTTGTAATCGGATTCTAGCAAGCTGACTGTATTGAGTCTTTTGATTCCTGCCCTCAGCATATGATAAACTATCAAGTTCTTCCCCGTCTCCTGAACCTGCTAACAAATAATTATAAAAAGAGCATCAAGAAAGAAGCATGCTGGACAATCTCAAATATTACTGCTGGGAATGTATCTCAGATACAGGTTAGTTTACTGTTATTTCAGAGAGATCAGTAGTAGAGCTCTGTCTTCTTTCATTATGTTCCTAAATAGTTCTAGTGTATATATGTTACCCTAACTAATGTAATTGCATTGTCAGTATTTGAACTGTGGTTTCCAATATTGCACAGGCTGTAATGGATGCTGCTATTATTGCCCCCCTCATCCAATTGCTTCAAAATGCTGAATTTGAAATCAAGAAAGAGGCTGCTTGGGCAATTTCAAATGCAACATCTGGAGGCACCCGTGAACAGATCAAGTATATTGCCCCTGCCACAAATATACTATATAATCTTGATATTATGATCATGGTGTGTGTACTCTTGGTCTATGCATTTGTTTAAAGGATATAGTTTCATCGTGTTTTATAGGTTTCTGGTGAGTCAGGGGTGTATCAAACCATTGTGTGATCTCCTGATTTGTCCTGACCCTCGAATTGTCACAGTTTGCCTGGAAGGACTTGAGAATATTCTGAAGGTTGGGGAAGCAGAGAAGAGTCTAGGCAACACAGGAGATGTAAATCTGTATGCCCAAATGATTGATGAAGCTGAGGGTTTGGAAAAGATTGAAAACCTTCAGAGTCATGACAACAATGACATCTATGAGAAAGCAGTCAAGATTCTGGAGACTTATTGGGTTGAGGATGATGAAAATGAGCCATTACCTCCAGGTGATGGTGCCCAATCAGGATTTCATTTTGGAGTAAATGGAGTTCCTTCTGGTGGATTTAATTTCAGTTAAGGTATTCATCTTTATTGTTCCAGAATGATTAGTGTCAGATGTTGCTTGTCTTATGGGCAGCTGGCATCATTGTTGTAGGTTCGTAGGGATTTTTTTATTTCTGGCTCAGTTGGCTTTCATGGGTTTGTTGCAATTACAATTTTGGCTGGAGTGGGTCTTTCTGTGTCCCTTTCTAAAAGTTTCTCTAATTGACAACAATGCTAAATAGTGATTAGAAACAAGCAAACTAATTAGTGGTACTGACATGGTTGTTTGCCTCTAGTCCACCGCGAGTGATATGTGTGGGGTTGATTTGTTCGCCGCACTTTTTTCTTCATATAGCAAATTGTAAAGAATTTATCTACTTACTCTTGACATCTATGGTTTGAACAGCCGAATCAAGTTAAACGGTGGAACGAAACTGAGAGCCGGATACCTACTGTCGACGCTGAGTGACTTTTTAGGCACTTTCCCCCTTAACATTGCATGTGATTTGGAAGTAGCAACCGAAGAAAGATCGCCACCAATGGGTCAAAACCACCGAAAATGTAATCTCGTTTTTCACTCCCTTTGGCTGTCCTTTGCTCTTGTCCATGTCTATTAGACGGGAGAAGGGTCACGCATTCAGATTTCTCTCATACTTTGACTTGCTTTACAGTTTGGGATTGTAACAGTAAGGGGATGTTGCAAGTCGGACTCAAAATGCCCAAAAGGATCTCAAGAGATCACACTTCCATTTTATTAACAGAGATGATGAAAACAAATACAACGAATGATGTTTATATCTGTGGAAAAATGAAAATAACAAATGAACGAATGAAAAAATGACACGTGTTCCTTCTATGTAACTGAATAGAAATAGGACTAAAATCCTCTCCTCTCGTTAGACGCACAATATGTAACAGGGGATACATAAACAGTGTCTTCTCAAAGGTCTTTTTATTTCAAATAGTGAATAGTTTATGTTTCTCTAAAGTTTCGAAGGGGAAAAACGATGGTTTGCGAGGTGATTTCAGAAGTCGGTCAAGTGTTTTCACGTAAAACTTTTACGTTACAATCGACCCCCTTGGATTAGACGTAGCTACAGTGTTCCTCGTTAAACCCCCAGGTTACATGTCACCTCCTTGGTGCAACGGGGAGTTTCGTCTTAGTTTTAATTCTTATAAAAGAAATGTTTGCTATAGATGGGCATGATTTCGACTTTCGCCAGATTTTCGAGTTTTTAGGACTTAAATGTCTGAGACGATGATTCAAGTCCGTGGACACTTTCTTGGAATTTGATTTCTCTGTCCTCTTTCGGATAAGACAGTACTACAGATTTGACAATCGAAGGAACGTTCCTTTATAGGGTCCCAAGTACACCATTCTCAAACCGACGTGTAGTACGGTCATGGTCGCCATTTCTGCCATTTATTTGCTTGTTTTGACGAAAATGACACTAAGATCTGTGTAATCGTTTCAATTATCAAGATCATCGTAAGGCCGTGCTATGCTAGTTATATTTGAGATACTGGTGGAAGTCACCACTACCAGTGCAAGGAGCTTGGAAGAAGCTTTGAACACTGATCGGCACGAAATGTACAACCTGGTGATCAGAAGTGTACTTTGCTGACTACAACTGGGATTCTGTTCGGTCTCCAGTTTCCCTTACGTATCCTTTACTGTTACAACTTTTCTAGCAGGCCATAGAATTAACCTGATTAGTTCCCATTTTCAAAAACATTAAGAGTTTGCGACAAGGACATCAAAAACCATCCATCTTCCATTGATCAATCGACGGGGCCGGCATGTTCCTGGTGGAGAACAGACACCGAGTTTGATGAACTTCTAAGAAATAAGTCTGACCTCCCCAACATAGCCAGTTTGTCGCCTAGACTTACAGTTCTGAGAGAGTTGGAAAGATTGGCTTTGAATGCAAATAGTGGACTCAACGAGCTACGGTATAAGCTACAAAGGTATCGTTCGGGTGATTTATGGGTTCCAACGGGTGGATTTGGAAAAGAAGAAATGGACATTCCAGAAGTAATCACAATCCTGTTGGTGGGTTTCACTGGCTCTGTCAAGTCTTCGCTTGTCAAAGTTTGATTTTTAACTTCTTTTTTTTTCTTACAGGAGAAGCTTCCAAATACACGACGATCTATATGGAAGAGCATAACGTGTTGAGGTCGATGAAGAACGGCTTTTGCGTGTACGACTCTCGAGGCTTTCGTTATGAAAATCTGGGAGAGGGCCTTGAGGAATTGTCGAATTGGACGAGGGAGGGGGTGCACCATAACCAGCTTTGCTGGAGGTCCGGTGATTGTGAATTGACGAGGTGAAATCATATTTTCTGTTTAATTTTACTATATCTTATTTTATCTTATAAAATCTCAGCCATTTATTTTGCGAAACTTACGTGAGTTCTATGCGGGCCTCACATAAATAAATGACTGAGATTTATTGGACACAATAAAATACCATAATATTGGATAAAAAATCTGGATTCAATTAGTAGAGATGTATAAAGTTTTAAAAGCGGGTGATTTCAAGCCGATAGAAGCTGTAACACAACTGTACAACTTTCCTACTTTAAGGCAATGCAGTAAGCGACTCATATTTATTATCTCTAGTCAGTGGTGATCTACTTAAAATGCTAACTAAACCGTTTGCGAACGTTATAATGGTGAAACAACTTAGAAAGCATCATGTCAAAGGTTAGGCTTCTATGAGCATTTGAGAACAAGGCAATCCCCTGACTGTTGCTCCCAAGTTACCGTTATGTTTTCGGTCGGCAGCTGTCATGACGTCGTCCTCTAGTTGGTTGGCTTTTTTTGATGGCGCGATTTTTGCAGATGTTGGCCTTCTTGGGTTTGGCATTCTAGTTGAAGACGGCGAAGGCTCCTTCTCCTTGGCACTTTCTGGTTACGAGGAAGGCAATGGGGATCCTGCGATGGCGGAGGCGCTTGCTCTTCGACAGTGCTTGTTATTTGTTCGTGACGGCTTGTTACAAGCAGGTTCTATTTTTACTGATAGCCAACTCATTATCACTGCTTTGAATTCCAGGTCTTTGGATTTTTCCTATTTTAGTCTTATCATTTCGGACTGTAAGGATATCTTATGTACTAGGGACGATATCTCTGTTTCTTGGATTAGGCGTTCGGAGAATAGGAGAGCCCACTCTCTTGCTTGGGCGTCTGTTCTCCATACTCGTTTTCAGGTGTGGATTGATATGCCTGACTGTATCTTGGACCATTATTCCTCGAGTTAATCGATATTTCTCTCGTTTCAAAAAAAAATACATGTTCCCACTTTTGCTTACAGGATACGCTCCATCTAATATTCGATTAATAGTCAAGAGTCCCTTAAACTAGTTCACTATGAATTTTTGTTTACCCTGGTCTGTTAAACTCTGGATTGATCAAAACAGTATTTCTCCAGCCTCCAATCATTTTATGATCCAATTGCATTTTGTACTTTGTTTGCTGGAGCAATTCATCAACCTCCACTGCAACTTAGCCGCACCAGATATATACATGCATAGTACATTGTCAATTTAGGTTCAAAGATTTTATGTTTACGAATGTGTTGCAAAGTTTCATGTTTTTGCTAGAACTAGGTGTCTACTAGGTAAAATAAAAGGGCTTTGAATTTGATTGTGATTCAGATGAGAACCCGCTTCTGATATTGACACATGGTGACTTATTGCCAACCGAGGAGAGGATCGAGGGCAGGCCCAAGATATGTGAAATTCTAGGCGTGTCGGCCAATAACGGAGTCTATGACATCGTCTGTCTCACAGAGTATGGATATCTTGCAGAGGAATCGGACCCTGTTACTGCCTATGCTCTCACTGAAGTTGTATACAGGGCACTGCTCGTCTCAGACAGGAAACATTTTCCAAAGATGAACCTCCGGGACAAGGCATTGCCTGTTCTGTCGTGGCTAATGTGCCTAATCGGAGTCCTCTTCACTTTCCTTGCCGATATTTGCTCTAAACTAATGTTCCTCGTCGGAGTCTTCCTCGCTTTCCTTGCCGATGTTTGTTGTAAACTCGGACACTGGCATATGTAGTTAAGCTAAAAGAAAAGGTTGTGTAGGTAGTAGTGCTACAACAGCCACTGTATTATAATTATAAGGATCCTTTCCAGATGAGTTTAATATCAAAAAACAATACTTGAAGCATTTTTATCATTTAATCTAGTACTGATTAGCAATTTAGCATTTTCAGCTTGTTACCCTTCATAAAGTCCAAAGTATTGATTAGTAAAGTCGGACAACAGGAGGGAGTGGGCTATAGTTTTGTTGGCCATTTGAATTTCAATGAAGTGCATGGTTGTCGTGCCCTTTGAATCTTAATCTTAGACTAGATCATCTAATCTGTAGAATGAAATAGCAGAGAATAAATGACGAAAAGAATTATGTATGTTGGTTTGTTTATCATTTTATCAAATAAGAGTATTTATACATATTTGATGTATCTAAATAAAGAAGAAAAATCAATGTGATAAGTATATATGATTACATAAATGATTCTAGATCTATATTAAGGCTAATTTAATGTTAATAATTGACTTCTAGAGATTCTAAAGATTTGTATTAACACCATCATCAAACTCAAGGATAATGTTAATAGTTGACTTCTAGAGATTCTAAAGATTTGTCCTAATGCCCCCCCTTAAACTTAAGGGTCATAGAAGATAAGAGCTTGAGTTTAGAAATGAGATCTACAAAGTGGTGACGTGGATGTGATGAGTTAGGAATAAGTTCTATGATATCTTAGAAAACATGATGTCAATCAAGATGACAATTGATCTCAATATGTTTGGTCTATTCATGAAAGACACTGTTACGAGCAATTTGCTTGGCACTATGGTTATCATAAAGAGAGGAACAATAGATGAGAAAGATACACTCATATCTTGAAGCAGTCATCGTATCTAGGGGAGTTTAGAGGTAGTATCGACAAGAGATCTATATTTGACTTTTTGTACTGAAGCGGGACGCAATTATTTGTTTCTTGTTGCATTATGAAATAAGAGACGTCCCCAGAAAGAAACAATAACTAGTGGTGGATCGGTAGACCAATAGGTCGCCAACCCAATTAACATCAAAATAGGTTTGGTATTCCAATAGAAAAGAGTAGCAAAAATGAAGACCGTGAAATAGAGTACTTTCGACGTATCTCAATATACAAAGAATAGCAGAAAAGTGATGGTACATGTTGGAGAATAGCAGAAAAGTGATGATACATGTTAGAGAAATATTATAGAACTGAACTTTAGAAAGAGAATTCAGTGATTTTGTTGATCAATCTCTGTATATTGACGAGTAACAGAGCCTATTAAATAGGCTTTACAAGAGTTGTAATTTGAACTGAAAACTAACAACATATCAGCTATAAAATCTAACTACTCAAACTATTTACCTAAGAAATAAGAAACTAATTGCTAGTGAATCTCCTAGCTTATTTTACGGTAACAACTAAAGGAAGTTTAATTAACTCTAACTTCTAACACTCTCTCTTTATTCAAACTTAGAGACTCCTAATCATGCACAAACAAACTCATGCTTTTTCTGTGGCAAGCTCTTTGTCATTAAATCTGTAAGTTGCTTTTCGATTCCACAACTCTCCAATCTGACTTCTCCCTTTGCTATCAACTCTCGAATAAAATTGATGTTTGATTTCAATATGCTTGGCATGACTATAAAAAACATGATTTTTGACCAACATCATTGCTGAGTTGCTATCACACAAAATATTAGTTACTTTGACTTGCTCTTGCCCTAAATCACATAAATCCTCCTTAACCACACTGCTTGACAAACAGAGGTTGTAGTTGCCATGTACTTCGTCTCAGTAGATAACAAAGCTACCGTGGCTTGCTTTTTAGAACACCAAAAAACTGCAGTTGTTCTAAGAATGAAACAATTTCTGGAAGCGCTTCGTCTGCCTTCAATCGAACCAACCCAATCACTATCTATAAAACCCTTGAGACTAAACTTATCTATTTTTCATAACTAGATGCCAAACCCCGCCAACTAAATAACGAAGAACTCTCTTGGATGTACCAATGTGATGTTTGGGAGATTGATGCATAAACCATGAACGGACACCAAATGAAAAACTTATGTCAGGACGAGAATAAGTTAGATATATCAATCAATCTTCTAATTAGGCTTCTAAACAAGCTTCCTTTTGCTGCTTATATATCATCTTCTGCCTTAAGCTACTTGTTAATATTCATAGTTGTGATGGTTGTTTTGCATCCCATCTTGTTAAACTTCTTAAGGGTATCTTCAATATACTTCTTATGTGACATGAAAATTTCAGCATGTGTTTGAACAATTTCTAAGCCTAGAAAGTAGCATAGTTCTCCCAAATCCGTCATCTCGAACATACTTTTCATGGACTTCTTAAACTCAGATATAAGATGTAACGAAGAACCAGTATATATCATATCATCGAAGTAGAGATTTACTATCACCATATCATTCGTATCTTGTTTTTTCTAGATACAAGGTTGGTTCATGCATACTCCTTTTAAATCCAGTATTTTGAAAGAACTCATCGATCTTTTCATACCACGCTCTAGGAACTTACTTCAACCATAGGGCGCCTTTTTCAACCGAAAAACTTTATCTTGATTCCTTGAATCTTGGAAACCTGGGGATTGAGTTACATACACTTCTTGTAAATCACCATTTAAAAAGGCATATTTTGCATCAAATTGGAACACTTTCCATTCCTTATGCATTGCAAGTGCCAAAATAATTCTCACTATTTCAAATCAAGCTATTGGTGAGAAAATTTCCTCATAATCGACGCCTTGTTGTTAAGCATAACCTCTCACTACAAGCCTTGCCTTATGCTTTTGAATACTCCCATCTATCAAAAATTTAGTTTTAAAAATCTATTTTAGACGAATAGCATTTTTACCTTTAGGAAGATCAACTAGTTTCCAGGTATGGTTTTTCTCAATAATATGAAGTTATTCTTCCATTGCTTTCTGCCATTCCTTCTCTTTCATTGCTTCCTCCACTGTGATTGGATCCCAAGTGAGTGGAATCAATGGTGTTGTCACCTCTCCTTTAATTTTAAATCGGCACCGAGGAATTCTGCCATACTCACTTTTGCATAGTTGGGTTGATTTATTAGGTGAAATATTTTCGAATGAGGAAGTTCCACTTGATAGTGGATTTGACCTTGTTGGGGTTGACTTTTGTGAGCTGTCAGGAGATGGTATTGTTGCCTCTTTATTTACTGCAATGTCTTCCCCTACGTTTGTTTCCATTTGAGCATTTGACTTCTTTATTTTTTTCCCATGATCAGTAGCCTTGTTCGCCAAACACAACGTTCCTACTTACTGAAATCATGCTATTTAAGGGATCATATAATCCGTAAGCTTTAGATTACGAGGAATAACTGATGAATATGTATCTTTATGATTTCTCTTCTAGCTTGTGTCTATCAATTGTATGAAAAGCATAACATATGCAACTGAAAACACGTAAGTGACTTATCGCGAGTTTATTGCCATTCCAAGCTTCATATGACGTCTGATTCCACACAACCTTCATAGTAGATATGTTAAGAAGATACACACTACACGTTTAGCCCAGAAACTGTTAAGAAACCCCTTTGATTTCAGCATTAATTGAGTCATCTCAACTACCGTTCGATTTTTACACTCAACCACCCCATTTTGCTCTAAAGTGTATAGGGTTGTTAGCTCTCTTTTTATTCCTTGGTCTTGACAAAAAGTCACAAACTCTTCAGACAGAAACTCTCCTCCATGATCAGTTTGAACCACCTTAAGATCTTTTCCACTTTGTTTTTCTACCATATCTTTAAACTTCTTGAAATATTCAAAAGCCTCAGACTTGAATTATAGAAAATACACCCAGCTCATTCTACTGAAATCATTAGTGAACAATAGAAAATACTTACTTTCGGACAAAGATTCAACCCTCATAAGACCACAAAGATTGTCATGAATCAGTTCTAACAGTTCTTCTACACATTTGGACTTGCCAACAGAGAATGCTTTCTTGGCCTACTTCCCCATCATGCATCCTTCACACACTTTCTATAAAGGCGCGATGAAAGGTAAGTTGCTAACTATGTCGTTGTTTTTTAGCAACTATAGACTCTTGACATTTAAGTGCCCATATCTGAGGTCCCATAACTCACTTTCTCCTATTGTGTTGTTTATCATGATTGCATCTGTAGAGATATCAAGGGGAAACATCCTATTAAATAACATGTGAGCATATGCTAGAATTTCATCTTTGTATTTTATCAAACATTTTGTAGTTCCAAACACAACAGAATAGCTTGAATCGATTAGTTGCCCTACACTCAATAAATTATGTGTAAGACATGGAGCAAAGTGCACATCTTTAATTAACTTCTTTTGGTTACCTATAGATACCACTGCAGTCCCTCGACCTTCAATTTGGAGCTGCTTGTCATCACCAAGCTGAACATGTGACCTTATTATTGATTCATCAAAATCCTTGAATTTGGATTTATCACCAGTAACGTGATGCGAGCAACCACTGTTAACATACCATATATCACTAGCAATAATCCCTATGCTTGACTGAGCCATGAATAAGAAGTCCTCTTGCTCTTCATCCTCCTCATCATAATTAGCTTCTTTTGACTTGGACCAGCAAAATTTGTATATGTGTCCTTTTTTTTAATTAAAATAGGAACAATGTAAGGGCCTACTACTTCTATGGCCTTGATCTCGACTTCGAAAACCCGCTCTACCTCTTCCTCTAGCATGTTGATTTTATGACTCCAACTCCCCTTTGATTTGGAATGCCTTTTCTTCTTCTTTTACAGCAGCTCTGTTGATCTTGGCCTTAATGTTCATGTAAAGGCCCCATCAGGTCATCGAATGAACAAAAATAGACAAATCTTTTGACTCCTTAATTGTAGCTACTTTATGATAAAATTTAGGAGTTAAACTCCTTAACACTTTAACTACAACAGTTACATCCGTAATTTTCTCACTGTATGAACGCATTTGACTTACAATGGAAGAGACTTTTGCTAGGTATTCTTAGATTGATTCATTGTCTTTCATATATGAAGTTCCAAAATCTTGTTGAAGAGACTGAAGTTTGATAGTAATTACCTTTGTTGATCCTTGATATTCAGTTTTCAAGATTGATCAGGCTTATTTGACCAACGTAACAGAAACTATTCTATAGAATATCAATTCATTCACTACTTGTTAGATGAAGAAGAGGGCTTTTGCATCATGTTTTTTATTGTCTTTTATACGAGTCCATCAATGTTGGATTCTGCAACACCTATTTCCATAAGATCCCAAAGATCCTAAGATCTTAATAGCGATCTTTATACTCCAAAACTCATAGGAGTTGCCTTTGAAAATTGATATCTGTGGTTGTGAGACGTTAAGAGTGCTTGAAGTTGATGCCATTCTTTTCAAACAAGAAGAATGGTGTGTTTAGTCATAAGAGAACCTGGCTTTGATAACACTTTGTTGGAGAAATATTATAAAACTGAACAATTCTAGAAAGAGAAGAAAGTGATTTTATTGATCAACCTCTGTTTATTCATGAGTAACAGAGCCCACTAAATATGCTTTACAAGAGTTGTAATTTAAATCGAAAACTAACAATTTATCAGCTATAAATTTAACCACTCAAACTAATTTATCTAGGAAATAGGAAACTAACTACTAGTGAATCTCCTAGCTCGTTTTATGGTAACAACTTAACAACTAAAGGAAGTTTGAATTAACTCTAACTTTTAACAGTACGAGGGGTATATATGAATTGGCTCACGATGTAAATATCATGAGCAATATCTGGATGAGAGACAATAAGATAGACAAGATTACCAACCAATATGTGATAAAGCATACCATCAGTAAATTGATTCCTATCAATAGTAGAAATATGACTATTAGTGTAACATCCCGCCCCCATATTAAGGGTTAGGACCCGTAATTTTAGTATATGGGAGCTCAAAGAGAGATTAAGGAAATGCATTTTCTTGATCATGCATCATGTTAGCATATATGCACATAAAGATTGAATGTTTGCACATAAAAAATTGGTACATGCATTCATTGACAACTTCTGGGTATGATTGTTTTCAAATTTGATTTTATTGAAAATGAGAAGAAGAGGGAGTTGAAAGAGTGATCTTGGTATGAGTTGTGATAAGGAAAGATTTGGAAACAAAAGTAGTGGTTGATCTGGAAAATGTTCACTGAGTGTGCTTCGGTCTGTTAGTCATAACTTTTTATCTAGTTATACAAACGAGATGATTCTTGATTTGGATTAAACTAGAAATATATGACTACCTTTCTTATGAAGACATCGAATTTCAATTCTATCTCTAAGCACCTCAAAATTTCATGAAGTTGAGAACTGGGTGCAGTACAATGGGTGGATGAATGTAAAATTCGTCTTTGGAATTTAGGGAAAATTTAGGATTGGTCTAGAGAGATTTTGGGAAAGTTACCTCTTGAAAGTTGTAGATCTTTCCTTTATCTTTCCAACAGTATATAGTATGGAAATTTTGGAAATTTGAGTCAAAATTTATGATCTTTATAAGTAGCAATGCTGGAGAGTGAAAACTAAGACGAAGCAAAAGTAAGACGAAGCAAAAGTAAGACGAAGCAAAGAAAGATGAAGCAAAAGGAAGACGAAGCAAAGTAAGATGAAGCAAAAGTAAGATGGAAGCAAAAGTAAGACGAAGCAAAAGTAAGACGAAGCAAAGTAAAATGAAACAAAAGTAAGACGAAGCAAAGTAAGACGAAGCAAAAGTAAGACGAAGCAAAGTAAGACAAAGCAAAAGTAAGACGGAAGCAAAGTAAGACGAAGCAAAGTAAGAAGATACAAAAGTTAGAAGGAAGAAAACACAGAAGATAGAATTTGTCTTCTGTGATGGATCCCGTATTCGGAACCCAACTACTCATACAGATACCCTCAAACTGATAGCGTTGGAAACCTTGACTAATCCGAAAATCCTGATAATTTTTTTTTCATCTTATTCATCTTAAATCCATTTTCATACTTAAAAACTTAGCTCGGTTCTTTAGAAGATCCAAAGTTGCTTTCTATTTACTTACCAAATGAATAGTGACTTTTTTGACCATATGAATAGTACTTTTGTCAACTTCCGATCCTCATAACTTTTTATTCCGAATTCCGATTAGGACGCACTATACCTCATTTTAAAGATCTTAACAA
>JAOSBP010000004.1:6276592-6301029 GCA_027563825.1 Erythroxylum mucronatum
TGTCAAAAACCTAATCTCGACTTCCGTCAGGCAAGCTCTTGAACAGCCGCTAAATTACGCAAGGAACTACTTGGCGGATCTGCTAGAGCCGTGCGTAGGTAGAGTCATCTACTTGGACTCCGATTTAGTGGTAGTTGATGATATCACGCAGCTGTGGTCTACGGACTTGAGTTCGAGAACAATTGGAGCGCCAGAATACTGTCACGCCAACTTCACGAAGTATTTCACGGGGAGGTTTTGGACAGATAGAAGGTTCTCGAGCGTATTTCAGGGACGGAGGCCGTGTTACTTCAACACGGGAGTTATGGTGATAGATCTGATTAGGTGGAGGCGGGTCGGGTACACGAAGCGGATCGAGAGGTGGATGGAGATCCAAAAGACTGAACGGATCTATGAGCTGGGCTCACTGCCACCGTTCCTTTTGGTTTTTGCGGGACACGTGGCGCCCATCGAGCATAGGTGGAACCAACACGGGTTAGGTGGTGATAATGTAAATGGGAGTTGTCGGAACCTGCATTCTGGTCCAGTTAGTTTGCTACATTGGTCCGGTTCGGGCAAACCATGGCTCAGGCTGGACTCCCGGAGGCCATGCCCTCTCGATGCTATTTGGGCACCATATGATTTGTACGGTCACACTCTTTGATGATGGCGTTATAGGGCACTGGTAAATTCCCCGTTCAGGATTGTTTTTGCCTCACATTTTTTTTTTCAATTCTCATTTTCCTTAACTTTGTTAGTAAAATTTTTATTCGGTTTTAATTTTTTCTCTCTTTAATATGGAATTATTGTGGGACTATCTGTATCTTAGTTATGTGATTCTCTCTGTTTATGGAAAATAAAACAAGAAAAGAGAAGGCACATTCAATTCGTTATTAATTCTTAAAATAGTCCGTTTCTTTGAATCGGCATTTTAGTTGCAGTTGAAACTAAATAAAAGAGAACTGCTCTGAACCATGTTGGAGGAGAAGAGATTGGCTTTGGGCGTTGAAGTGGGAATACAATTTTAATTCATTTATTTTTGCTACTGCAAATTGCAATTTTGGTGAATTGAAAATCCCTTTTAGAATAGTATGTTACTTTTCTGCATTCAGTCCTAACGGGTTGGCTATTTGGAAGAAGAAAAGGTTAGATCTTAATTAGGATAGGGAAGTTCTCTTATCCGCTACTTTTAGCAGTTTATCTAACAAGGTAAGTGGTAGTATAATTTGTTAAACGAAGGGTACTGAAGTATTAAAAAAGGTAAATGAATGATAATGAGTCATATATTACATGCATGTATACGATGTTGTAGGTGCAGTGCAATGAGCAGAAGGTGGGAGGAATTTGAGGAGGGCATGTGATGTGAGTGAGCTATGTACCTAGTTGGCTGGCTGTCCATTTTGTGTACTCGACGAAAAGGATAGAATTCAATTCACTTTGAGCATGGCTTGAGGAACGAGGAGGAGCTTAAATTTGGGCATTGGATTAATCCAAGTAACAAAAAGGTCAACCTACACGGACGGTGTTATGCTCTCTGACCGGCGGAAAAATTGTGAACTAACCTCCCTTTTCACGCTTTGGTGGCAGTCTCTTGTTCTCTTTCCCATGTTATTTGTATGTTCTTTTACCATAAAGAACTCCCCAAAATTAGTTATAGTCCATCGATGTAGCTAATGTCATGTTAAATTGTCGCATCGGACACATATGTCATCGTTGCGTAGGAATTTGCCAAAATGGGGAATAGGGGACCGATTCCTTTTGCCCTGCCGTCACACGTGGCCACTTGCTTAAGCTCTCCTGGAATCAACTCTTAACATGTGGCTTTTTAGCCTAAGACAGGATTTGGAATTTTACAAAGTGATTTATCCAACACACTATAAAAGAAAGCTATATATATACATGTATATTGGTCTTTCTCGTCGTTGCCAGCTGTACCGTACTACAAACTGTGGTATTAATATAACAGGGAAAATTGATTGCGACTTCACAACAGACGCTTTGGAGGGTGGTGAATATCATAATTGGGGTCAGTCAATCCGACCTTGACAGCTTTTCGCTAATATAATCACCGTTTACCTTCTAATGATTTGGTGGGATTAGACTTGTTACAGAAGGAGGCGTGAAAGGCTTAATCTGCTATTCATGTGGATGGAATTCAGCCCAGCCCCAGATTCTATCTCCATTACATCTCTGCACGTGAAAACTGTGGCAGTGAAACTTTTTTTTTTTTGGGTACTGACAGTGAAACTTATAACGTTTGAAGAGTTCTAGATTTTTTAAGGGGGGTCTGACAAAAGGTCGTGGTCGCCCTGTAAGGGTATGGCTTTCAACTCCTTCGTTTATCCTCTAATTTAATAAGACTAAGCCAAAAGATGCCCACGAAATTCTCAGGATGACAGCAACCTGAATTAGCAAGAAATGGCATAGTTGCCGACAGTTCTTAGGATATGGTAGAATTTTTTTCTCTTCCTACTTACTTGATCATCTTCTATTTCTCCTCTCATTCCTGACATCTAATTCTTTTGTCGCTATTATCACATATCATATCATATCAATTGTCATTTACCAGGTGGCATGTTAATGAAGTGGGCCAAGTATAATTGTTGATATATGTTGGAGACAAGTCCTTAAATTCCAGAATTTCAGCTACAGTGCTACACTACCATTTTTTACTAACATGATATGTTGGTTCATATTCCTTTCCCGGTAGTCTGAAAACAAGTAAGGCCAGAGTCGCATGTGAAGAAAGGAACAAAAAGGAAAAGGAGGAAGAAGAACACATGAAACTTGAATAAAGAGTCATCGAGACTTTTTATATAAGCCCTTTACAGCTAGAAACAGCCTTCGGGTTTTGTAATTGTTCCTTGGCCCACCACCACCATCACCACCATTCGGTACTCCCACGTGTACTTACATGTTACGGCTGTCTTTCACATTCTAAGCTCTGCTGGCCTAAGCTTAAGGCCACAACTCACAAGCAGGCTATCATATCCTTCCAAGGGGGTGAAATTTTCTGTCCCCAAACATGTGTACTTATTCTATTCCATTAGATCCAAACCTTTTATTTATGTGAGATCTACATAAATAGAGGGCTTGTATTTAATGGGACAAAATAAGTACTCAATTTTGTGGGCAGAAGATCTGTGCTCCTTCCAAGTGGGACACGGCATTTTGTAGGCATAAAATCTTTGTTCAGTCTGTTCCAACTTTGTAATATAAATAAAATGACATCTTTTGAAGCAAAAATAGGCTTATAAAAACAGAGGATCTAACCACATTTTGTACCGAAAATCTTGAGGGAACACTACGAAATCTGCTTGAATGTGTAGGTGCTATTGGTAGGTGCCACCGTACAATTTCACTTTTCTTACGCAGGATTAGGTCATAGGCAATGAGCCTGTACGTGACACCCTTTCTTGATGAAAGTTCCTCCAGGTTTCTTTTTCACCTCATTCATTTTATGTATCAATCATTTAACAGTCGCCATTAGAGCAGCTCTCAGCAGAAATTGACATTAGGTGGGATGCTCCAAACATACTTTCAATTATGTGGGGTTTGGCAGTAGGGACTAGTGGGAGATATAGTAGATGCATATGCTAATCTCAGCACTTATCCTCCGCTTAGATCGTGATCATAGGACCACTCTGCAAGGCTACTTAGCAAAAACGTAACTTCAACTACGGGGTTATTCACCACTTGGTGTCGGTAGCCAAAACTTGCACATTAGAGGTTTATGTGTGGAGATACGCCAACTTCAATGAGTTCGACTGTCTACCTTATTACATGAGAGCAACAACAAATCCCTTCCGAACACACAGAAAAGTTGTGGGCGTTATGATCAACCTATTTGCATAATTAGAGGTTAAAAAATGAGATGCGGCTCTAAGGGGTGATTCAACTACTGATAGGGTGAGCATTCGGGTAATTCGGGCCGGATTTTCACTATTCGGGCCCGGCCTGAATTACCCGAAAATTTTTTTCCCTTACCTTGCCCGAACCCAAATTTTCAATTACCCAAATTTACTCAGCCCGATTTACTCGAATTACCAATTTACCTGGCTCGAACTTACCCGATTTAACCGAATTACCCGAATTATCTCGGCCCAATTTACCCGAATTACCCTAATTACCCTATTTCACAATTTTTTAAACCTAATTCGGGTAATCGGGCCGGCCCGAATTTTTTTCCCTTACCCGTCTCGGCCCGAAAATAATTCGAGTAACACCCGGGCAGGCCCGAATTACCCGAACTTTAGAATTTCCTTACCTGAACCCGGGCCGGTTCGAATAATGCTCACCCCTAACAGATACGATAAAGACTACCTATTTTACTATGCAAACAGAATCTAGTTAGGAAGAAAATTTCACAAGTCAGATGAAACATACGCTTATAAGAACAGGAATAGCAGACAAAAGCTAACGCAGGGAAAGGAACTTTCCCTATAAAAGTTATTTCCCAAAAAGATTGGACAAGAAGCCGCATTATTCTCGGTTGACAACTTAATGAAGAGTATCACTGGCGAATTTAATTGAAAATGGTTGGGAAAAGTAAGAACAGCACTAGTGCATGCTATAGTGGAACTCTGATTGGAGTTTCATTATCAACAAAAATGTTTCTGAAAGTGAGATGTCAATATGCTAAGCCGGGCCAGGCCACTTTTGACCCTGCATACGGCCCAATGGATCAGCCCGTGGCCCGGCTCACTATATATGTATTTATAAAAAAAATGTAAAAAACCATGAAAGTGAAGTATCAATGGGCCAGGTCGGGGCTGGGCTATTTCTGACCCTACCACAACCCAACGAATCGAAATGGGTCGATCCACCATATATATTTTTATAAGAAAAACGTAAAAAATGATGCCATTTTTGACAAAACAACGTCGTTTTTAAAATAATGGTCAAATTACGGGTCGTTTTTGACAAAACAACATCGTTTTTAAAGTAACAATCGGATCACTGGTTGTTTTTAAAATAACGGTCGAATAATGAACCGCCCTAGCCCGCATCGTTTTTAACAAAACATCGTCGTTTTTAAAATAAAGATTGGATCATAGACCGCCCAGTCCGACCTGACCTTTTTGACATTCCTATCTAAAAGCTAACTAGACTGCAGATTTGAATGAATAAAGATAGATTAACAGAACGTTTATATGAAGTTGAGCAACTTCATCATTTTGCTAGTCTGTCTGGTCCTATCACATACAAAGTCACACCGTATGACACTATGATTCTACATCATACAGAGTTGAAAATATTAGCCTTGTATTCCAGGAGGCAGGACGGATTCAGGGGGGGCTGACAGGGGCTATAGTCTCCCCAAGATTAAAAGTTTTTAGAATATATATATATATATATATAGGCGCCAGCCCTCCAGACTAAATTTTTTTCAAAATATATACATATATATAGGCGCCAGCTCTCCCAAAACTAAAATTCTGGATTCGTCGCTGCCAGAAGGACTAATGTAAACTCAGAGCGAACAAATAAAGCTAAAAGATGATAATTTCCCTTATCTTAAAAATTGTCTTCGGCATTTCTACCATTTATTTCAGTCTTTTTAGATTATTGTCCATTAATTTTTTTCCTGTTTAAACTATTGAGTAGAAAACATACATGACAATCTTTTTTCATATAAAAAGCTTTATTATAAAAAGTAATTGAGGTTTAATAAATGATTTCTTGTAGACATAGTAATTTATCATATTTATATATCATTTCTTATATTAAAAATATGTAATATGAAATAATTTTTATTTTTAATAATTAATGATTAATCATATTTATTAGTTCTTAAATAATATATTTATTAGTTCAATATTATAGTATATTAAGTATATAATTAAAATTTTTATTATGTAATAAAACTAATAATAAGAAATTACTTTCTCTTTTGAATTTACAATCCATATTTTACAAATAATTAATAATTCATTTGATTTATTATTACTCTCATTAGATAAAAATATAAAATTTTTGCTAATATTTCATATTTGCTTATCATCACTTATATACAAAGATAAAAACAAATATTTAATACATGATTAAGAACTTAATATTATATATTAAAATATTAGGCTAATTATAAAAATAATACTAAATTACATTAAAATTTGTAATTTTAATTCAAAATTTAAAACATGGTAATAAAATATTTAAAATTTTAATTTTTTTTAGAAATAGTTCAATATTAATCTTTTCGATGTTATTATTGATATGACATATCACATAACTTTATTTTCTATGTTAGCAAAGTCGTCATCATCATCATCATCATACTTCGAAGTCCCATATTGAAGCAGGGTCTGGGGGGGCCTGATAGTACGTAGCCTTTCCCCTACAATGTAGAGAGGTTGTTTCCAGTAGGCCCACATGCATATGTGACATGATAATAAAGATGTAGGTTACAGAAATAAATACATAAAGAGTGGTATTACAAGCAAATATATACCTGATGGTGACCATAATCTGCTATTTCCTTTTACCTTGCCAAGACTAGCTTTTCTTTGCTATCTGCGCTATGCGGCTTCCCTGATCAATGGCCTGTGAGTGCGGCAATCCTACGGTTTTCCTTCAGCTAGCAGGGGCATCTCCCTATACACCTGAAAAAAAAAGGCCCGAGGGCTCTATGATATGTCTTTTACCTTTATCCTATCGTGCTAGATTGTCCTAATCCTAGCCATTGCGGCAGTGAGGGCTAACTCTGACATATCCCTCTTGATCGCCTCTCACCAAGTCTTGTAAGGCTTCCCTCTCCTCCTTTTTTGGTCACTAAGGTTTATTCTCTCGTCGTGTCGAACCGGAGCATCATTGGGCATCCTACTCACATGCCCAAATCACCTAAGCCTCTTCTCTCTCAACTTGTCATCTATACTAGCCACCTGGAGCCTGACCCTCACTACCTGATTCCACACCCTATCTCTTTTGGTAATATCACACATCCACCTAAGCATTCGCATTTCTGCTACCATCAACTGTTGCATATGTCTACACTTTGTAGGCCAGCACTCTGCACCTTATAACATGGTTGGTCAAATCACCATTCTATAGAACTTCCCTTTGAGTTTGGTAGGGACCTTTTTATCACATAGAACACCTGATGCACTTCTCCATTTGACCCACCCAGATTTAATACGATGTACTATATCGTTATTTATATTACCATCGCTCTGAATGATAGACCTTAAGTATTTGAAACTCGATTTCTGGGGGACGATATCAGTACTAATTGCAACTTCTACCTCATGTACCACTTGGCTACCTGAAAAGGTGCATTCTAAATATTCCGTCTTAGACCTGCTCATTCGAAAACCGTTCGACTCCAACACTTATCTCCAACGTTCTAACTTGGCATTAAGCCCCTCCTTTGTCTCATCCACCAGGACAATATTGTCTGCAAATAACATACACCACGGTACCTCTCCTTGAATATGCTTAATAAGTTCATCCAGCACTAATGTGAACAAAAATGGGCTTAAAGTCGAGCCTTGGTGTAGTCCAACACCAATTGCGAACGCTTCCGTGTCCCCTCTGATCGTCCGTACACTAGTCAATGCTGCTGCATACATATCCTTTATAACTTTAATATAAGTGCTAGGAATGCCCTTTGCCTCCAAACATCTCCAAAAGTTCTCTAGGCACCCTATCATATGCTTTCTCCAAATCGACGAAAACTATGTGCAAATCTCGTTTCCTTTCCCTGTAGCATTCCATCAATCTCCTAAGTAGATGTGTTGCCTCTGTCGTGGACCTAACCGGCATAAATTCGAATTGGTTGTCTGATACCGAAATAGCTCTCCGAATTCTCCTTTCAATTACCTTCTCCCATATCTTCATGGTATGACTTAATAATTTGATGCCTCGATAATTGTGATATTGTAGTATGTCTCCTTTGGCCTTGTACAAGGGGATTAACCGACTCAGCCTCTATTCATCCGGCATCTTGGCTGACTCGAGGATCACATTAAAGAGCTGTGCTAACCATGCAATACTGTCGACGCCTAGTCGCTTCCACACCTCTATAGGGATCTCATCCGACCCTTCTGCCCATCTGTTCCTCATCCCCCTGAGAACCTTTGTAATTTCTCCCCTTGTGATCCTCCCCCATGGGTTCCCGTTTAGAAATTGTCCTGACACAAGGGGTTCCCCGAACTCTATATTGACCACTATATCTTAGTTATAGAGGTCATAAAAGTATCTCTGCCACTGCTGTTTAATGGCTTCGGCCTCTGTGAGGACCTAACCTGCTTCGTTTCGGATACAATAGATTTGATTTAAATCACTCATCTCACGTGCCCTATCTCGCGCTAACTTGAAAATTCGTTGTGCTCCTTTGGCCGTATCCAACACCTTTTACATATCTTTGTAATCTTCTCCTCCAGCCACTGCAATAGTCTTCTTCGCTTTTTGTTTTGCCAGTCTATACCGAACTCTGTTTGTTACACGCTCCACCTCGGTAGCACTTTCCAACATATCTTTAAAAGCTCGTCTCTTCATCTTTACCGTCTCTTGGACCTCGTTTGACCACCACCAAGATTCCATCCGTCCTTTTCTCTGGCTTTTAGAAACCCCTAGGAGTTTTGTGGCGGTCTCTCTTACCACGGGGGCTACTCCCTGCCACATCTGATTTGCATCCCCACTCACCGCCCATGGTATATTATTCCTAACTTGAGTCCTAAAAAGTGCCACTCTGTCCCCATGTAGTCTCCACCATCTGATTCTGCGAAATCGCTCGGTAAATTCCTGTGCCCTCCATCCCTTAATTTGTAGATCTAAAACTAACAAATTATGTTGGGTTGATAAGCATGCGGCCGGAAGTACTTTGCAATCCTTACACCACGATCTGGCTCTTGTCCTGATAAGGATATAATCGATTTGCGTCTTAGTCGTACTACTCTGAAACGTCACCAAATGGGCTTCGTTTTTCTTAAACAAGGAATTTACTATAACTAACTCATACGCAATGGCCATGTCCAAAAGATCAACCCCACTATCATTCCTAGAGTCGTATCCAAAGCTACCATGAGTCCCTGTATAACCATCTGCATCCGCCCCTATATGTCCATTGAAATCCCCACCTAGGATGATCTTATCAGTGGAAGAGATGTGTTGAAGCACTCCATCCAGCGCCTCCCAAAACATACGTTTTTGTTGATCGTTTACGCTAGCTTGAGGTGTATACGCACATACTATGTTGAGAACCATACTGCTTAGGACAATTTTTGCCGCCATAATCCTGTCATTAATCCTTGTGATCTCCACTACCCTGTTCAGTAGTCCCTTGTCCACTAAAATACCTATCCCATTCTGCTTCCACGAACTACCGGAGTACTATAGTTTGAAACCCCCTATCTCCTTTGCTTTGGTTCCAGCCCACCGAGTCTCCTGAATGCATGATATTTGTAACTTGTACTTGGCTAAAATCTCTACCAATTCCAAAGACTTTCCCGTGAGGGTGCCCACGTTCCAAGAGCCTATTCTGATTAAATCGTCAACATCATTATTGCTGTAAGTTGCACGACTGAATCCATTGGATCGGACTGAAGGCATCCCTCTTAACCTGCACTGCTGACGCTTCTCGCACGGAATATCTAAATAAATCCTCGAAATCAGAAACAAACCGACCCCTACAGAAGTTATACTGTAGGAAGAAGAATATAATAATTATAAAAGTAGAGTTTTTTTATTAGAATAGTAATAAAAATAAATAAATAAATAAATATCATGATCTTTTGTAGATAATCTTCCCCTAGATTCAGGTGGTCGATCCCCATCAGTAAGGATGCAATTTGATTCTCAAAATCATATAAATCTTTAATGAATTAGATCTACATTTAAAAACAGATCTTGCAGATAGTTTTTGTCCTTACATGTGTCTACGCTTAGTCACTGAATTTTCTGTCAGTCTAGAATTTTGAATTATCCTTGCTTCCCTTGCATCTTTTTGATTCAATTTTATCTCTTAGTGTTGAAAACCATATGAGAATAATTAAGAAACAAATCTATCAATTTTGAATAATAATTTCAACATATTAAAGTGATTTATATATAAAATAAGCACAAAATGACAACTTAACACACAGCAGCCACAAAAACTTGTAAAACAACAAACGTTTCATCATCGAAATGTTAAACTAACAGAGCTGCACCATCCACGACAACTGCTGGAGTTTAAACTGCAAAGATAGCCCAGAAAATCACCCACAATGGACAGAAAACACAACTACAATTTTGCACAGAATCACAACAAAAGAAAAGTTTCTTCACCGAAACGTTACAAACATCAGAGCTACAAACTCCACAAAGCACTGCTGGAGTTTTCGTATACCACAATGCACAAAACAACAGCTGCAAAATCACAAAAACTTCTAGAATTTTCACACACCACCGCATCAAAAATGACAGCAGTAAAAAAAAACACACAATAATAATAATACCACCCAACAAAGGTCGTAACACTTGACAGAAAAACTTACCAACAAATAAGGATAATATCACTATGATATTGTTGCAAAAGATCATCCAAGATAGCACAAAAATCGCAGTTGCCATGTCACCATATACCCATTGTTCCTCCATACAAAAACGACACCAGCACAGCCTCACACATCACGTAAAACACATCACGAAGACAACTAAAATTGTCAATAAAATCTCTAACAATTTTGCTACCTTAGATAGCCATTATTACCAAAATAGACTATCAATTTAAATCCTATCTTTATCATAATTTTAAACTTAATCAACCATATCATGAAGGAGTCCCATATAAGATAGAATACAAAATTTCAAGTATGTCTAACTAAGTCCAATTTCAAATAATGACCAAACTTAAACAATAAGATATCATAACATATATCTTAACAATTAATGCTTTAGAAACTGATTTCCTTCTTTTGCATCAACCTCTGTATTTTGTATGCTCATTGCATATTGTTTGGCAAGTTGCAAGTTTGTGCGTAGTTGGATGTGATATATGACTGGAAATTGCGGATGAGATTCTTTGTTGTAAATCCTGTGTAGTCAGACACTAGTCTTTTGTAATTTTTCCTTAGAAAATGGAATTTGCACTGAAATATGTTTGCTTTATAGAATATGCTTGTTTAAGTTGAATTAAAGGATGCATCATATCAATTGTTTGGTGGTAAAAACATCTTACTATATAATATTACTCATGAACATTTTCATTACTAACCGCGAGTGATAACAGACCATAGCTGAGAGGGAACTGCAGCAATTTGAGGAAGCTCATCTTTAGACCTAACAAATACCACGGAAATTGTAATTCCGTTGGTAAATTTTCTAACAAAAATTATTAATTCCGTCAAAAAATTCTACCTATGGTCATTTTTCTTGCTACTCTATGTGTTGATAATTTCCGTCACCAAATTTATTTACATACGAAAAATTAGTATTTCTTTTTCCTAAAACCAAATTTTCTTATAGCGTGCCCGTTATTCATGTATAATTGGCTTCGCGTCCAAGGATCATCCCAAAAATATTCAAACCTGAATTGTCGTCAGTGTCTAGATAATAGAGACGTCGAATCAAGCATCTTACTTTTCTTATTTTCGTCTTTGCCATTGCCGACCATAATCTACAATCATCTACCTCCCGTTCTTAGGGTTTCGTATGTCAACCCAAATCTTCTGTCTAATATTACTTTGTCATATTCTGTCTCATAGAATCTCAACCATTTATTTTGTGAGACCCACGCAGGACCCATACGGGTCCCACATAAATAAATGACTTAGATTTATTGGACACAATAAGACACCATAATATTGGACAGAGGATCTGGACTCTTCGTAAGTACGAAGACTCTACATTATGATAGTTTTGTGATAAATTTTTTGTTCTGCTGCATTATTCACATTAAATGTAATTTTAACTTTAATAAAGTTTCAAATCGACATCTCCTAAAGATACTATCTACTAATATGTACACATCCCCCTATATACAATCTGTTCATTTGTAATAAATTGCGGTAAACACATTATCAACACGACAACACAAGAACATATAAAACATGCACCAGATTATCTATTTTAATTACAAATCTGGACTTCGTAACATATGATGAGAATAAAGATTCAAAATCCAAAAGACAAATGGAGGAAATACGTTAGAAGAGAAAAGGTAATGCTCTATGTCCACGGACCTGGTCATGCCAGTTTGTTGCATTCGTAAACGAGAAAAAGAAACTAACAAAAACAAAATCAATAAACCTATTCTCTCACTCTTATTTCTCACGTACTAAAACGCCGGCTAGCTATTGCTAAACATTATTATGCCGGCCAACGACCATTTCATCTTCACCTTCATCGTTACTAACAGTTCCTACGAAGTTTTTTTTTTCCTTGTCTCTCGGGCTGGCTAGTAATGCCATTGTTATTTGCATATCAAAATCTCAGTTATGCTCTTGTCCTAAAAACGAGCAATGGCAATGTCTAACAGTGTTGATCTGACTCTTTTTCTTTTTGTCTTCTCACTCTCGCTTTACAACTCTCTCTCACAACAGCCTCTGCCAAACGCATCCTGCAACGGTGTAGTTGTTACGTACACCTACGATGGTGGCTACATTATCCCGCCCACTGAGACTGACCCCACCAACCAAGCGTATAGGTTCCAGTCCACTCTCACCGTTCGCAACAACGGACGCGAAACGCTCAAGTCTTGGAAGTCATTTGTGAGGTTCCAATACAACGAGCTCTTGGTCTCCATAACAGGCGGTGTGTTGGCTGTCGCGACAGTTATGCCTGCTCCTGTCGGGAATGGCACCGAGCTTGTCGGGTCTCCGGTGACAGACCTCAAGTCTGCTATTGAGACCGCCGGCGATGTGACTCAAATGGAAGCTAATATCAAGTTGGTCGGAACTCAGTTCGGCAACGGAAACTTGAGTTCTGTTTTGCCGGCGAACTTGTCGCTTAGGAATGAGGGGTATTCTTGTCCTGTTCCTTCAATTCAGGGTAAGTTTTATTATTAATTTGGTACAACTTTTAGCGGCTTATCTAGTAAAAGTATCAAAATTTTGTTTTCACTCCAGAGAGTCATGGACGTCAGACATTCTCTCATTTCTGATAATTGCTGTTTTCTGAGATTTCACAGGCAATGTGATGCAAGTATGCTGCATTGTTTCCGGATTAACAGAGGGAGGGGGGTATCGTTTAGAACAAAACTTTGAGCCCTTGCAAAATGGTGATCTTACGATTATGTACGACGTGTTGAGCTCGTACGACACGAATTACTGGGCACAAGTTACAATCTCAAACCATAATCCTGTTGAACGTCTTGAGAACTGGAAATTGAGCTGGGATTGGACTAGAGAAGAGTTTATCTACACCATGAAAGGAGCTTATCCTCATGTTCTCGATACGAATGATTGCATTTTTGGGCAGCAAGGTCAACTTTACAAGGAACTGGATTTTTCCCAGGTGTTATCATGTGAGAGAAGGCCGACAGTCACGGACTTGCCTCCAACTAGAGCAAACGACTCGAACCTCGGTAGAATTCCTTTCTGTTGTCGGAATGGGACAATTTTACCACCTAGAATGGATCCAAGCAAGGCTATGTCGATTTTTCAAATGCAGGTGTACAAAATGCCTCCAGATTTGAACAGAACTGCACTTGTTCCGCCGCAGAATTGGAAGATCAATGGCACATGGAGTTCGGATTTTGAGTGTGGAGTTCCATTGCCAGTGACCCCAACTCAATTCCCTGATCCCAGTGGGCTACCTTCAGAGAAATCAGCAGTTGCTAGTTGGCAAGTGGTTTGCAACGTTACACATTTCAAGGAGCAGAAACCTAAATGTTGTGTTTCTTTCTCAGCATTCTATAACGATTCAGTTGTCCCATGTAGAACCTGTGCTTGCGGCTGCAACGATAATCCAAGCCAAATCTGCAATGCCAATGAACCAGCTCTTCTTCTACCGTCTCGAGCTCTTCTAGTCCCGTTTGAGAACAGGACATCAGACGCTTTGGATTGGGCTAGTACTAAACGATTTACTGTGCCGAATCCACTGCCTTGTGGAGATAATTGTGGAGTTAGCATCAACTGGCATGTCCTTTCAGACTACAAAGATGGTTGGGCTGCAAGAATAACCCTTTTTAACTGGGGCGAAAATGAGTTTGTGGATTGGTTTGCCACGGTGCAGCTAGATAAGGCAATGCCAGGCTTTGAGAAAGTCTATTCCTTCAATGGAAGTGCAATTACCGATCCCAACAACACGATATTCATGCAAGGTTTTAAAGACTTGAATTATCTGCTTGCAGAGACTGATGGTGGCAATCCGAGAAAGGACCCTCGGATTCCTGGGACTCAGCAATCAGTAATCTCGTTTACCAAGAAAACTACACCTCTTATTAAGGTGGCCGGGGGGGATTTATTTCCAACCAAAGTCCTGTTTAATGGTGAGGAATGTGCACTTCCTTCGATAATCCCGAGTAGCACTAGTCCTAAGACAATTACAGCCAACGTGGTTTTCGGTCTTCTACCGGTACTACTGCTCTTGTAACTTTTTCCTGTTAGAACCATAACTAGCTGCTTAAACGTCTGATTCATAATGTCTTTAATTTGTTAATGCTGTTGGGTTTGTTGTGTGGTCATGTCCAAAATTTTCATCTTTAGTTATAACAAAATATGTGTCAAATATTGTTAGAAAAATTGGGTAATTTTCCGCTCAAATTATGAATAGTAAATTTTACTGATTCGGCAATTCCTAAAAAAGACTGTTAAGTAGATTCTTAAGACAGAATTACCATTTTAAATAAATTTTCAGTAAAGTCTGGAGGGGTCACAATGGTCTCACTTAAAACTAAACTACTAGACAAAATTTACTTGCGCAGTATATTATCACAACCTAGACCCATGTACAAATCAACAACTTACAAGAGAATAGAATAATATAGTCAAACTAAGATAAGGAAAGAACACACCTGAAAATTGATAACAGAGTTCGGCCAATTGTGCCTAGTCTCCGAATACCACTTAAGGCAGTCTGCTCTTATTAGGAAGAGAATACTAAATTTGAAATGTGTATAAATTTTGAGGATATATCAAATTTGTAGGATGATTTAGAATAGGAGGGGAGGAGTTATTTTATAACTTGAAAAACTCCTCCCATTCTCATCTCTTCCTAATATGGGATATAAATTGGGCCATCAAAGGCACCAAAATCAACAAATCTCCACCTTGGCATAATTTTAGGTCCCACCAAATGTAAGCATCATTCACCCTCCCAATCAAACAAAACAACCTTTGTAGTGCTTCCAATTTGGCCCTTAAGCGCCAACTCAAAAGTGTAAGATATTGACTAAGTCTAAACAATGCTTAAACTTAGCTTTTGTCACCACCTTGTTCATCATATCTGCAGGATTCTCTGTAGTCCATATCTTCTGAAGAAGTATCTCCTCTTCTTCGAGAATCTCTCGCATAAAGTGATAGCGAATGTCAATGTGTTTCGTCCTTGCATGAAAAAATTGGTTCTTTGCTAAATGAATAGCACTTTGACTGTCACAATACACCACAAGGTGTTTCTAACCAACTCCCAAGTATTTTAGCAATCCATGAAGCCAAATCGCCTCCTTCATAACCTCTGTAATTATCATGTACTCTGTATCTGTTGTAGACAAAGTTACTGTTGACTGCAAAGTGAACTTCCAAATAACTGGTGCCTTAACATAAGTGAATAAGTAGCCAGTTGTAGATCGTCGCTTATCCAAATTACCTGCATAGTTAGAATCACAATATCCAACTATGTATTGACCAAGTGATTTATCCCGCTTAAATAATAAGCCAACATTTATAGTATTTTGAATATACCG
This sequence comes from Erythroxylum mucronatum, assembly GCA_027563825.1. Lineage (NCBI taxonomy): Eukaryota > Viridiplantae > Streptophyta > Magnoliopsida > Malpighiales > Erythroxylaceae > Erythroxylum > Erythroxylum mucronatum. Next base: position 6,292,395 of record JAOSBP010000004.1, read on the forward strand.
TAGAATCCATTTCACAGCTTTCCAATGAACCTTTTCAAGATCATGCATATATCTGCTCACAACATTAACTGCTTGTGAAATATCGGGTCTCGTACACACCATTACGTACATCAAGCTTCCTACTGGATTAGCATATGGGACTTTTGCCATGTATTCTCGTTCTTCATCCGTCTTTGAAGATAAATGGCTGCTAAGTTTCAAATGAGGAGCAAGCGGAGTACTTACAAGTTTTATATCTTTATTCATACCAAAACGTTGTAGTACTTTCTTCAAATAGTGCTTCTGAGTCAGTAAAAGCTTGCCTCCCTGTCTATCCCTGCTTATCTCCATGTTGAGAATCTTCTTGGCTTCTCTCAAATCCTTCATCTCGAAGTCTTCATTCAACTAAGACTTCATTTTGTTAATTTCATCTTGGCTTTTGGATGCTATTAACATTTCATCAACATTCAAGAGTAAGTAGATGTAAGACCCATCTAGAAGTATGTTCAAATTCACAGAGTGATCGTATTTACTTCTTGTGTACTTCTGGTCCATTAAAAACTTGTCAAATCGTTTGTACCATTGCCTTGGTTATTGCTTCAATCCGTACAACGATTTGTTCAATTTACAAACACAATTTTCTTTACCAGCAACTTTGAATCCATCTAGTTGAGACATATAAATTTCCTCCTACAAATCACCGTGTAGGAACACAGTTTTCACATCAAGTTGAGCTAACTCCAAATTTAACTGTGTTACCAAGGCTAACAAAATTCTAATGGAGAAATGTTTAACAACCGGAGAAAATACCTCATTATAATCAACTCCCTCCTTCTGAGCATAGCCTTTAGCTACTAACCTTCCCTTGTAACAAACATCATTCTTGTCAGGAAATCCTTCTTTCTTTGCAAATATCCATTTGCATCCAATTGTCTTCTTTCCCTTTGGTAGTTTTGTCAACTTCCACGTCTTGTTTATCTCAAGAGACTTCATCTCTTCTTCCATTTCACCTTTCCATCTACCATTTTCTGTACTTCAGATGGCTTCTGAAAAATTGGACGAAACATCATCAACAACTGGAAGTGCATAGGCCACCGTGTCAGCAAAACGAGTAGGTTTCTAAATCTCTCGTCTTGTCCTTCTAACGACAATTGATTTTGGCTACTGTTGAGATTCTTGGGTCGGAACCTCTTCTTCATCTGACTCTTCTTCTACCACAGAAGAGTTACTAATATTACTTTTTGCTGGGCTCACCATTAACTGTTCAAACTCCACCTACTTCGACGTACTCTCCATTTGCTTTGACGTATACTCCACCTGCTTCAATATTCCATCAGTCTCTTCTTGTGTCACCTTATTCAACATGGCAGATTCATCAAAGGTAACTTCTCTACTGATGATAGTCTTCTTTGCCTCTAAAAACCAGAGACGGTATCCTTTAACTCCAGCATTGAAGCCCATAAAAAGTGCCTTATTTGCTCTTTGATTCAACTTTGATTCATTAACATGATAATATGTAGTAGGACAAAAAATATGCAAAGAATCATGATCTGTCACATGTTTTCCAGGCCATACCTCTAATGGAGTCTTGCCACCAATTGCAGATGATGGCAAATGACTAATGAGATGTTTAGTGTATGTCATAGCCTCAGCCCAAAATTTTCTGCCTAACCCAGCATTAGACAACATACAATGGACTTTCTCCACCAGTGTCCTGTTCATACGCTCCGACACCCCACTCTTCCATGGTGTTTTTCTAACTGTGAAGTGCCGAACTATGCTAGACTCTTGACATACCTCCAGGAAAGGATCACTTTTGTATTCTCCACCATTGACTATTCGAAGAACTTTGATCTTTTTCCCGTCTAGTTTTCTACTTGAGCTTTCCACTTAAGGAAAACTCCAAGCATATCATCTTTTTTCTTCATATTAAACACAGATACTCTTTTGGAAAAATCATTAACAAAAGTGACAAAATAATGCCTATCTCTAAGAAATGGAGTCTTAGCAGGTCCCCACACATCTGAGTGCATATAATCCAAAAAACCCTTAGTGTCATGGATGGCAGTGCCAAATTTCACTCTTCTTTGTTTTCCCAAAACACAATGCTCTCAAAATTCTAATTTGCAAGTCTTCGTATCTTTCAATAATCCTTGTTTGGTAAGAATTTGCAAGGATTTTTCACCAACATGTCCCAAATGCATGTGCCACAACTTTGATGCCTCTGCATTCTTCTTGTTACTAGAAGTTGTTGCCGCTATTGTCCCAATAACTGTACTACCTTAGTAGTAGTACAGATTATTTTTCCTTACGCCTTTCAACATCATAAGTGCTCCTGAAGCTACTTTAAGAATTCCATCTCGCATCATCACAACTAAGCCTTTTGATTCTAAGGTCCCTAAAGAGATGAGATTCTTTTTCAAATTTGGCACGTACTGAACATCCTTCAAAATTCTGGTGGATCCATCATGATTTTGTAACTTGATTGAACCTATCCCAGTTGTTTTACATGGATTGTCATTGCCCATGTAAGCAACTCCACCATCAATTTTTTCAAAATCAAAGAACCACTCTCGGATGGGAGACATATGATAGGTACAACCTGAATCTAGAATCCACTCATTTAAATGGAATGTTGAAGCTGACACCACCAAAGAGACACCTGACTCTGCATCACTTTTACATTCTGCAACATTTACTTTTTGAGGAGCCTTCCCTTTCTTCTTCAACTTTGGACAGTCTTTCTTCCAGTGCTCTTTCTTATGACAGAAAGCACACTCATCTTTGGCAACTCTACTTTTGGATTTGGATCTTCCTCTTCTCCCCTTCGACTGGCTCTGCTGACAGCCTCTTGCCACAAATGCTTCATCTTCTGTAACCGCTTTACTTTTCTTTTTATCTTGCTTTCGCAATTCATTAAAATACAAAGCAAAACACACAACATCTAAAGATACATTCTCCTTCCCATGAAGTAAATTAGTTTCTAAGTGTTCAAATTCATCCGGAAGGGATGATAACAACGTCAAAGCCAAGTCTTCATCTTCGAATTGTACATCTAAATTCAACAGGTCTGCTGCTAATTGATTAAACAGAGCGATGTGTTCATTCATAGTAGTACCTGGTCAATATTCAAATCGGAACAGCCTTTTCTTCATAAGGAGCTTATTCTGACCACTTTTTCTTAGAAATTTGTCCTCCAATGCCTTCCACAGTTTGTACGCAGAAGTTTCATTTTGAAATCATACTTTTGCTCTCTAGACAAACATGATCGAATTATTCCGCATGCAACCGATTTATGATACTTCAATCCTTATCTTCTACATATTCTATTTTCTTTTTTTTAATAGCTATGTCAAGGCCTTGTTGGAAAAGGGAATCCAGAACCTCGCCTTGCCACATGCCAAAATGACCAGTGCCGTCAAATATTTCCACTGTCAACTTCATACTTGACATTGGAATCCTCTGCCATGTGGATGAGGAAGTCGATGTCGCTTGTGTGATATTTGTTATATCCCTAGTTGTTGGTGAATTTACAAACATCATTATAAACTCAAATAATAGTATTCAATTTTACAAATATTGCAAACAAACCAAGGATGAACCTTCAGCTTTGATACCACTTGTTGGAAAAACTAGGTAATTTCCCACTCAAATTACGACTAGTGAATTTTACGAATTCGGTAATTCCCAAGAAAGACTGTTAAACAGACTCCTAAGATAGAATTATCATTCCAAATAAATTCCTAGTAAAGCTTGGAGAGGACACAGTGGTCCCACTTAAAACCCAAACTACTAGACATAATTTACTTGCACAGTATATTATCACAACCAAGACCCATGTACAAATCAACAACGTACAAGAGAATAGAATAATACACTCAAACTAATCGAAAAAATAAACCTGACAAATAATTATTGAATACTATAAATGCGAAATAAATAAAAGAGATAAGGAAAGAACACACCCGAAAATTGATAATGGAGTTCGACCAGTTGTACCTAGTCTCTGAGCACAACTTAAGACAGGTTGCCCTTATTAGGAAGAGAATACTAAATTTGAGATATGTGCAAATTTTGAGGATATATCAAATTTGTGGGACGATTTAGAATAGGAGGGAAGGAGTTATTTTATAACTTGAAAATCTCCTCCCATTCTCATCTCTTCCTAATTTGGGATATAAATTGGGCCATCAAAGGCACCAAAACCAACTAATATAATACGAATTTTATTGAATGACTCTGGATTAACATGAATTTTGATAAACGTATGTAATGCAAATATATACTTGTTTTGCAACCCATTTTTGCTTAAGCAAACTATTACAAACTTTAATTAAGCTTGTCGACTTTCGAACAAACAATAGTAATTTTCGATTGCTCTTAATAAAAGTTTCCTGAAATGATATTAATAAAATCTTTCTACAATTTTCTTAATGCATGAATCTCCCAATAGGTCACAGGAAATATTTGTGAACTTAAGGAGATGATATGAGACCTAACATATATTTATAGTAAATTTATTGAACCTCTTTTCAAAGACTCAATAACAAATTTTAATTTTCTTAACTTTAATCTTTTAAGAATAGTAATTAATAAATGTCCAATAAGAATAAATTTCAATATCCTCACTGGACAAATATTAATTATTATATTTGTATTAAAATAAAAAAGGCTAAAAAAATAAAAAGAATATTAAATTGGTTGACGTTTATAAAATATTTGATCCAAAGATAATCAACTTTCATCATTCAATCTTGTAGGGCTTTTAATACTGGAGGGTATAAAAAATTTATGTTATATACGACACAGATCCAATACAATTATATTAATGAGAATCATACTAACATTAATGAGAAAATAGAGTGTGACAAACAATGATTGTACTTGTATGATCTATAATATTCCATGTTTTGTTTATTAGTCTCAAATATTTATTCTAAACTTTATGCTACATTGTAGCATATGTATATATAATCTCTCATTATATGTTAAACTGTATTAGAGAAAACTTTTATGAACTTAAACATTTATATCCCTACGTTTCATAAATCCGTCAATATCTCAAGACACATGAATGCATCAAAAGGTAGAATTAAGACCAAACTATATAAATGTCCAATGACCTATAATATGCTTAAAAAATGACATAAATTTTAAAACTTTACCATTTATTATGACAATAGAAAATAATCTATATGATCGAGATAAAATGATAATCTTCAATATATATATATATATATAAAATCAATATAGTCATAATATATAAAAAGAAATATGTATTTGGAGAAGATATGCACTGATCTCTAACTAATAATGTCAAAAGCTTAAATCCTATAATATTCTTATTAGTGTTAATGGATAATACTATAGAAATATTATCACAATACAACCAGATTTGTTTAGCAACTGAATTAATCACAGATAATTCAAAAATTAAATTTCTTAATCAAATTGTCTGTAAAGCTACTCCTTAACATATAATAAACTTTACATGTATAATCAAATAGGTTACAAATGTGTGCTTAACACTTTTTCATAAAATGACACCATCTGTTAACATAAAGATATAACATGATATGGAATTTCCATCATTTGGACCTGAAGTGAAGACAAAATTCATATGTCGAATCAGATCTAATTTCTCAACCTTCCTATATATCATCATATAATCCTTTATTCCTTGAAGATGTCTCAAAATTCATTTAAATGTATTTCAATTGTCTATTCATGTGTTAGATAAATACCTACCTAATAGTCCAACAGTGAATATAATGTCTAATCTGGTATGGATCTAATCATATATTGGTTACCAACTAATAAGGAACATTCTTCGTGGTCTTTCTTTCCATCTCACTCTTTGGATATTATTCCAAAGATAATCTATCTCCCTAAGAGATGGATGTTATACAAGGTTTATAAATTTTTATATTAAAATTTTATAACATATATTCAATGTATGCTCTCAGTAAGAGGCCTAATAAGTTTTAAGATTTTTCATTGTGAATCTAAATACCAAGGATGAAAGATGCTTCACCAAGTTCATTTATGTCAAAATGTTTGGCTAATAGTTACTTAACCTCATATAATATGCCCAAGTCATTTGATGCAAATAAGATATCATCTACATGTAAAAGTAAAAGAATAATATTACTCCCCCTAACCTTGTAATATAAGAATCTTTGTACTTTATTTTCCATACATCTAAATAATGTTATTATCTCTTCAAACTTCAAATACCATTAATGGGAAATTAGTGCTAATTTGTATAATAATTCTTTTAGCTTATAGACTAAATGACTCTTATTATCATCCTGAAACCCTTTAGGATGTACCGTATATAACTCTTCACAAAGGTCTCTATTTAGGAGAGTAATTTTAACATCCATCTTATGTAGTTCCATATCATAATGAGTTATTATTATCATAATTACTTTGAATGTATTTTTAGAAGATACATGAGAGGAAGTAACATTAAAGTATAACCCTTCTTTATAAATGAAACCTTTGACAACTTATTTGACTTTAAATAGCTAAACTTTATTTTACAAGTCTTTTTAGTCTTATAAACCTATTTAAAGCCAATAAATTGATAGTTATGAGGTAAATTAATAAGTTCTAATACCTAATTATGCTTCTTAAAATGCATTTCATTCCTCATTATATCCCACCATAAATCTGTATGAGGACTAGAAACGTCATTTAGAAAATGACTAAATCAACGATATATACAATATCACAGTCACTCTTACTTAGATGGACTATATAATAAGATGATATTGTAGGTCCCTCTCCCTAGTAGATCTTCTTAATTGAACTTGATCAAGTTGATTATGTGACATAGGAACCTCATTTTGTACCTAGATTAGTTTTTAATCCTATATTAAAATGGCATTAGGTCCATAATCCACTAACTCTTACTGAATGAGTGAAGGATATGAAATAACAATATTATTAACTTTGCTATCATATAAAATAAGGAAAGGACCAAACTCATAATAGACATCATATTCCAAAAACTTAGATATTTATGATCCCATAATTCTAGATCCTCCTTCTTTATAATAAATTCCATAACCTTTAAAATGATTTAGATATCCTACAACAGAGTAATGAGTAGAACAAAAATGCAATTTATGTTCAATAAGATTATACAATTATATCTCAACAGAACAACCCCAAACATAAAGATGAGTGGTACTTGATTTGTATCCTTTTTATGTCTTAAAAAGGTATTTAGGTATTAATTTTCTTGGGTCTCTATTGAAAATATACAACATAGTCTTTATCACTTCACCCTAATGGTAGTATGAAAGGTTAGTACTGCTCTGCATGCTCCTCATCATATCCTTTAAATTATGATTCCTACTACTGGCCACTTTATTCTATTCAAGACTATTTACAAAATAAATTGAGCTATTATTTCACAAGTTTCTAAGTATTTGGTAAATGAGTCCTTTTCTTATCTAAAAACTCCATATTTGCTATAATACTCACCTCTACTATTGGATTTGATAATTTTGATTTATCTTCCTATTTAGTTCCTAATTTTAGTCTTGAAGTTCTTAAACTTGTCAATAATTTCAAAGCTTTCTTTAATTAAGAATACATATCCATAACAAGAATAATCAACAATAGAAGTTAAAAATATTCGGAATTAGAAATATTATATGATAAAGGTCCACAAATATAAGTATTAGCGATCTCTAAAAAATTAAAATAGCAAGTTGACCTCTTTTTCTTTATTTTAGTTAACTTAACTCTGCAACAAACAGTATATATCTTTAGATCATCAAAACTAAGTGTTGAAACAATGTTTTCCTTTTTTAATCTTTCAACTCTTTCTCTAGAGATGTGACATAATCTTTTGTACCACTACATAAAAGATTTATCCTTCATTAAAGGCTATTTACTAATAATCTTTTCAACAATATACAAAGAAGCACATATTTCATTAGTAACTAAATACATTCTATATAAACCATACGATAAAAATGTTGTACTAATATGTTTTGCATCAAAGATAATTATACATTAGATTTCTATATTACAAAATTATAACTTGCCTTATCCAAAATTGATATCTAAATTAAGTTCCATTTAAAAGCCAATATATAGAACGTAATATACAAAACTAGTATAAAATTAGTGTTAAGGTTTAAATAGATAACTCCTACAAAATCTATGTCAACTTATTTATTATTTGCAATCATCAGTTTAGACTCATTTTTAGTTGTTTGTTTTCTTGATATGAATCATTGCATTGTGAAAGCAATATGATTAGAGTTTCAATATTTAGGCACTAGAAACCTTATGTGGCTATAGTAATATTAGATTTATTAATATCATACGCCAAAGAGTTACCTAATAATTCTTATTTTCCTTTCAAGATTTATCCCTTATGTGGTCATATTTTTTATAACCTTTCTTTCTATAAAAGCAGAGATAGTAATGGGTTAGGTCGAGCTTAAACCTTATATGGATTAAATGTTGGATCCCGTTTCCGGAATCCAACCTCTTGACAAAATACCGTGATACTAGAGCGTGGTTCCTTGCTTAACACAAATTCTCATGAGTTTTTTTTCACTAACACATCTCACTTATAAAAATTAACAATTCATGATCAACATTTATCATCTCAACCTCATCCATACACGAA
>JAOSBP010000004.1:6338930-6349914 GCA_027563825.1 Erythroxylum mucronatum
AGTTACATGCCTTGCTCAAATGCTAGGCCAATAAGCAGCATAATGATCATAGGAATTGGCAAGAAAAGAAAAAAAGGGCGAGCTTCATTTAGCTCTCCACTAATACTAAGTACGAGACAAAGATACATAATGATAAAAAAGATACAAACAAATGCGATAGCGGACACCATTGGCACTTTGGTTTTCGTCTAGAAGAAATGTTGAGGTAAGAAAGAATGTGTAGGGATGAAGTAAATGAGGAAGGAGTGATCTCTATTTATAGAACATTTTGGTACTGTACACTAGCCGTTTATGTCCGTTTATGACCGTTAGAAACTAGCCGTTTTTGACCGTTACTAGCTGTTATGCACTAGCCGTTGGAGGTATAAAATATTCGGATCAGGTCTGAATTTCGAGGACGAAATTCCTTAAGGAGAGAAGAATTACATTATCTCTCTCTCTTCTATTTATTTCTTTAATTTTATTCTTATAAAAATATTTATAATAGCTTCAAATATTAAATTATCGGTAATAATATTTATTACTTATTTTTAAAATATAAAATATTTTCATTATTTATAAAAATAAATCAGTTCATAATTAAATACAAATAAAAAATTTATCATTACTATTCTTAAAATTTAATACTAAATACTAAAAACTTATCAATTTATTTATTTTTATTTTTAATAATTATAAACTAAATATGTATAATCAAGAATTTTATTTCTATTTATATTTTTATTCTAATTTTTCGTTACCAATTATTAATCGAAGTCTTAGAATTAATGATTAATTTCATAAAAAAAACATATGCTTAAGCTAAGAAGGAAATATAGGTAATTGCATGAACAAAGAATACCAATAAAGGGTTTATTGGAACCATTCTTTCTTTGGAAGCCATTGCTATAAAGTTTCTCTTGTTAATTCAGGAGTTAAAGTTTTCTACCAAAGTTCAATGATAAGAAATTGGTTTCTGTTTCTTATTTTTAATTGTTTGTTTGATTGAGATTTTTAGTAAAAAATTAAAAAAAAACATATTTAGTTATATTCGGTTTTTTTAAATTATACTCTTTCCAGATTCAGAAAAAGAATTGAGTGCTGGGTGCCGTGTTTCTTCTTGTTGCTCAATCATTCTCGTAGGCAGCGACGGATCCAGATCTATAGTCTTGGGGGGTTAGGACAAAATTTTTTAGTCTTAGGAGGCAAGGACAATTTTTTTTTCCTTTTTTTAAGGGAGGCTGAGTTTTAGTTTACAAAGGAATTTTTTAGTCTTGGGGGACTATAGCCCCTGCTAGCCCCCCATAGATACGTCACTGCTCGTAGGCAACCAATCAGACATTTGTTCCATGGCAAGCAAAACAGGTGATGAATCAGGGTAACTTTGATCGCTCAAAAGAACTTCCTGCGGTAAGTCCTCGATGCGTATTGTGGATAGCCCTGGAATGCCGTCTAAGGTCTAGTCTCCGCCATTCCTGTAGATGTCAGCAATGAGATGCATGTGCAAGTGAGCCGATAAGGCATAAGGTCTTGGCACCCAAGATACGACCCATGGGACTTTCATGTCCTCCGCTAGCTTGCCTGCAGCATATGAGAGAACACCGTCGGTCATTAAGCGAGTTGTTCCTGCCAGTTTTTGTCACTGCCTCACTCATCCCACGCTTGAAGCTTTCAGGTATCAGACTGTCAAAGAAACCAGCTTCCTCTTGTGGAGTTATTGGCCCTTTAGGAGGTTTTGGCAAGCCATCATCCACGTTATAGGACTTGACATTGATTGGTCCAGGGGAGGCGAGGGACATGCAGCAGTCTTAGCTTGGCCATTCGCTCGCCATCCATTTGCCTTTTCAACTTGACCTGCAAGCTAGCAGCTTTTGCTCCCCAAGCACAGTTTTCCTTCATAAGTACCGAGGAGTGCAACAGATCCATAACAAATACGAAGAAGAGAACCGAGGAGTGCAACAGATCCATGACAAACGCGAAGAAGACTGTACTCTTCACATTTCTTATGGATCTATTGGACTCCTCGGTACTTATGAAAGAAAACTGTACTCTTCGCATTTCTTGTGGACCTATTGCACTCTTCGGTACTTAAGAAAGAAAACTGTACTCTTCACATTTTGTTATGGATCTGTTGCAGTACAAACGAAAGAAAACTGGAGTTGGGGAGCAAAAGCTGCGAGTTCGAAGGTCAGGTTGGAAAGGGCAAATGGATAGCTAGCTAGCGAATGGCCAAGCTAAGACTGCTGCATATCCCTCCCCTGGACTTTTAACGACTGGCCTTGTGGAAAGGAACTGTATGGGATTCTAACCCGCTTACCCAAAACAGCTAGATGCCTGTCTAATCAATCTAGCTGTCTGCTGCTACTAATAATAGAAGTGTAACAAACTAACAATGAGAATCAGGTTGTGGTCGACTATCTAATGGGGCACGAAATCGTCCGTTCCGTCCCAACCTGTGCCATTGCATCCCTTCCACGTATTTAGCTCTGTCTTATTTATTTATTGTTTAAATGTGTGGATGTCGTGTAATGGCACAGGGTGGGCATAGGGATTGTGGATCAGGCCATATTTAATGCAGGCAAAGCTAAATTTCTCCAATAAAACACGTGGAAACCAAAGGAATTGCTAACGGAACCATATCCAGTATCCACAAATAGGGACATGCCAAACGACAAAGCACCAATGGATGCTCAGAAAAGATCCTTACGTTCCCTTGGAAACAAATTCGCCAATTAATGAAGCAAATATTAAGGGATGCTTAGTAGATAAGTTTGGGAAAAGATTAATGGGTAAGAATTGAAAAGTGAATGATTGATTATTGATTATTATTATAGAGACAAAGCAATAGTTTGATATCTCACTTTCGGAGAATTCTCCGTACCCTCTATTTAGTAGAATAATCTAATTCATTTCTTATATTAAAATATTTTAAAAATATTTTAATACTAATTAATTAAATGCAATTAAATAATTAAAATATAAATAATTAAAATAATATTAATTAATTAATTAAAATTAATTAAAAATAGTGTAATTAATTAATTAAAATATTGTAATTAATTAATTAATTAAAATATAATTAATTACAATATAATTATTTAATTAAAATATAATTGTTCATTAATCAAAATATTGTAATTAATTACAATATAATTAATTAAAATATTATAATTAATTAATTAATTACAATAATATTAATTAAAATATAATTCATTCATTAAATAAAATATTGTAATTAATTAATATATTAAATTATAATAAATTACAATGTAATTAATTAAAATATAATTTATTTATTAATTTAAATAATGTAATTCATTAATTACAATATAATTAATTAAAATATAATAAATAAATTAAAATATAATAAAAATTTATTTCTTATTACCAAACAAATTTTATTTCTCAATATTTTTTACAAACCAACCATTATCAATGGTAATGATAATTATTTATTCCTCTTAACCAACTATCATAATTATAATAATAATCTCATTTGTCATTGTATTCATTCTTATTTCTATTATCGTTCTCTTTTGCGAAGCAAGCATATCCTAAGATCATCGGTGAGTCAATATCCCTGTAGCTTGGGAAACGAGGATGCTTTGGGGTAGGCGAGGACATGAGAGTGCAAATCTAAGAAAGACGTAAGACTATGGAGTAGATTGCCATTGGTCTATCTAGTTTCTGGTTACTGTTAGGTCTCAGAATAGCCAGGAACGGCTATCAACTGACAGTAGCCTGTTGATGAAAGCGAGATGATCCTAACTGCCTTACTCTTACTCTCGAGCAGTGTCTAACCTTATTCTATCTGATTCAATTCCGTTCAAAAACAAAGCAAAAACAAATCTATACTTAATAGCATTTTTCAAAAACAAAATAAAATAACTTTAACTTCGGAAGATCATAACTTTCAATTTCGATATCAAAAAATATCATAATTTATAGCGACAGAAAGCTTTCAACAGAAGCTACAATTTTCATGAAGATCATTATCTCGAATTCTACCTAAATCAAAAAGTCAACTATTCATCTCCAAAAAGTCAAACTTTCTTAATTCTTCAAATTCTTACACTTTTTCTCTTTATTTTTTGATTTTCAACTTCCATTTCAATTAACTCATTCGCTTTGACTTTCCTGACCTATACAAATCTACTTAAATATCAAAGTCATCAAAACCATTCGATTCTTTTTTCATCAACTTTCTTAAAGCACAAAAACATCTCTAACACAATACAAATACAAAAACACTCATTGAATTTCATTTAATATTTCTAATTTTTCACTTAAAAATCGGGGTCCAACATTTACGTACTTAGTTTATCTAGGAATTGGTTTCTTTAGCAAAAGTTAATGGATTTGGATACACATTTATTAGTGGTTGTTTCAGTTTGTATAGATATAACCACGTGGTTGGTAGTAGTGCACTGTGTGATGGTTTATATAGATTAAATTTTGATGTTTTTTATGTTGAAACTTTATCGATTTTAATTCCAATATTGGCATTAAACGTAGTTTGATTAATGATAGATCTATTTGTTTATGGCATAATCGTTTGGAACACATTTCTAAAGAACAAACTGAAATGTTAATAAACAATAAAATACTTCCTTAATTGGATTTTATTGACCTTAATTTTTGCATGGATTATTTAAAAGTCAAACAAACAAAATACACAATAAAGAAATTAGCCATATGAAGCACCCAACTTATTGGAATAATTCACATTGATTTATATAGACTATTTGATATGCCTACTTTTAATAAAAAAATATTTATCACTTTTACAGGTAATTATTCACATTATAGATGTGTCTATTTACTGCATGATAAATCTCATCTTGTAAATGTCTTGGAGGTTTATATTAATGAGGTTAAAAGACAATTAGACTGAGAGGTCAAGATAGTCTAAGTTTAATAGGGGTGGTAAATATCAGTGATTTGAAAACCGGACCGAACCGGCCGGTCAGATCGGTGAACCGGTGAACCGGACCATAAAACGGTTCGATTTAACCCTTATTTTTTGTGAGTGATTGAACCGTTTATTTTACGGTCGGACCGGTAAAAACCGCTGAACCGGTTAAAGAATGAACCGACCGGTTCATTTAAAAAAGATTTTTCATTTAAAATTAAAAACCAAAAAATTTTAAAGTTAAAACCTCGGAAGATAAGCAAGCAAAATGCCGCCTCTGCTAGACTGCTACTGTTCACCGCCTCTGCAGTCTGCACTGTTCACTTCACTCTTCAACGATTGGCTTTTTTTCATCTCTTTCGCGTCTCTCTCTCTATCCCTCTTAATAAGCCTGTTGCTTCTCTTGAGGATTTGCAGGTTGTGTCTGTACTCTGTAGCTTTTCATTCTTTTCTGGGTGGAACCGTGGAAGTCTTGGCCTCTTGGGTATGTTTCTGCCTTTTTAGTGCTGAAAGTTGTGTCTCTTCGGTGTTTCAGTGTTTCTTTCGGTGTTTCAGTGTTTCAATTAGAGAGAAAACTCAAAATATTGGGAAGAAAGAAAGCAAAGTTAGACGATGACTTGGATTTGGAATCTCTTTTACTTTGTCCTTTTCTTGAATAAACAAATGATTAGTTACATTTACATTTGTTAGTGTTACCTTCTCCTTTGGTGTGTTAGTGTTACTGTATCGTGCTTTGTTAAAAAATATTCTAAATTTTTTAAATATTTTTAATAAGATATTTTTATGTTATATTATACTTTATATTAACAGCATCTTTTTAAGTTAAGCTATTGTAAACTATGTTGGATTTAAAGAATTAATTAATAACCTTTAGTATATTTTTAATCAAAAGAAAAATTTAGATCATGTTTTGTTTTATTTTTATTTTTAGTTTTTTGTTTAAAAATGTTTATTTGAATTTTTGGTTTTTTGTTTTTAATTTAGTTTCTTTAGGTTTTCAAAAATTATGAAAACTATAAAAATTGGTTTTTGTTTTTTTCATAATCTAATTTACTATTAACTAAATCTATATTATTAAATTATTTAATATATATTAATAAGAAGTGTGAATAATTTAATTTAATATTATGTGTTTAATACTTTAATTAACTAAAATTAATTATTAATATGAATTATGTCTAAAGTTCTATGTAAATTTAGCAAATTTTGTTGCTTTATGTCTTTATCTATTTTTTTTTCAAAGAACGGTCCAAGTTTTAGTCATTCTTTCTTTAAGTCTAACTAAGGAATTTGTTTAATTCTAATTATGGACAAGTTTTTTTAAAATCACATATCAGGAAAATGCAATTCCAATAATTAATGAAGCACCACAACAATACGAAGGTTATTAATTAATTTACTTTATAATATAATATTAAATATTAGATATATTATTCCCAAGTGTAATTTTATCTAATATTGTTTATTATGAAATTAGGTGATGAAGAAACTGCCAAATTTAGAATCTGTTGAAGATGTTCATACTGGCAATGATGAAGGAGCATTTGATTTTTACTTGAACGAATATTATGATTATTGATCTTTTTTTAATCTTTTTGATGAAATATGGCTAGTAAGCTTTGTTATCTTATTTTATGTTATATTGGTGAACTTTTAAAAAAATTGTATGTTTTTGAAATTTGAAGGTTTAAGTTAGATATATAATTAAATAGTATATTTAAAATTTTTCTTATATATATAATATATAAAATAAATTTTATATATTTATTAGTCACCGGTTCAATCACGGTTCAATTTCGATTGAACTATTGACCCTTAAATCAGTTGCTTCTCCGGTTCAATCACCGGTCCAGTTCTGAAAACATTGGATAATATAAGCAAGAAAACATTAAACAGTAAATACCAATCTTAGTTCGTTTATGTTTACATCAGTATGCCTCGTATTTTTTAATCCAAAATTAGGGTCCACGTCACAAGGTAAATTAAGACAGGAATTGATTTGATTGAGTGGCAGTGATTGGGACTGCAGTGAGAGCTGTGGCGGCTGTTTTAATTATAGGCATTGTGAATCGTACGGCTGACTGCTGTAAATGAGTCTAGCAACACGATGCTTATTCCAAACACAGATTGTATTTCCTTCTCCGTTACTGGTTAGGAATTTTGGGGAGAGAAAACCCTAAATTGGCGCAAACATATATCCTCTGGCCATGCTTCTCTGGTTGTCCGCAATCGGCCTCTCCAGAGAGGACTCCTTGTGTTTGCTTAAATTCGACTCTTTCCATATTTTTTACTTTTCCAATTTTTCTCCTGACGATGTCCGCCAATTCTCATGCCCCTAACCCAGGGGGTCTTCTCTGTAACGCCGGCGCAGGCGCAGCCGCCGGTGAGTTCTTTTCAGTCAAACATCCCTTTAAAAAAAAAAAGAATTGGATGAGTTTGATTTTGATTTATCGGTATTGGTACAGGAGTTATTGCTGCTACGTTTGTGTGCCCGTTAGATGTTATCAAGACTAGGTTTCAGGTTCATGGCTTGCCAACGCTCCATACTGGAAGCATCAAGGGTATTGTTTTATTCTGGGTTTATTCTGTTGTGACAGAAATTGAAATTGTCTATTCGGGGTTGTTGATTTTTTTTTTGGGCCTACTCTCGAATTTTGGTGAAGTATTTAATTAAGGTTAATTAATCGTTTTTTATGGATCCTTATGTACAGGGAGTATTATAGTCGGTAGTTTGGAGCAAATATTTCATCAGGAGGGGCTACGCGGCATGTATCGGGGGCTTGGCCCAACTGTGCTGGCATTGCTTCCTAATTGGGCGGTACCTTCATCTTCCCATGTGAATTTAATTTAGTTTCTACTGCAAAATTTAAATGGGAATGGAATGCGTTATTTCATCAGTTGTAGATTACAACCTCTATAAGCTCTATTAATCTTTCTGTTTGCCCTCTACTTCACAATCCCAAGTATGCCTTTTTAACTTGATGATTATTCTCAGTTATCTTCGATGATGAAGTACTATTTGAGCCCAAGATTGTATTTTAGACTTATTGTTGACAGTATTTCGAAATTTATCACTTTTGTGCTGTCAACGACCTCCAACAGAATCCAATTTCAATGTTGGTTAATTGATACCTATCTTTTAAGTAGGTGGATGCTACATTTTTTAGACTCAATTGTTAACAACCATATGAAAGTTTGGATTGGTAGTCTTCTTTGTACAGCAAAGTGTAAGTTTGCAGCGTGGTTCTTGGAGATGAGGGATTGATTTGGTAGTCAAACATCCTAGATCTATTCTGTATTGCTTCACATTCATCAAGTTTTGAGCATTGGTACCTTTTGGCAAAGTCAGTATCCGGAACCTACTACATTGAGCATTACCATGAGATATGTTGTTCTAATATATTTTAGACAAAATTATCCCTTTTACTCATATCTTATCAGTGTCCTTGCATGACTAACATCATCATGGAGTTTGTAATGTTGTGGTTCAATTTTCATTCAAATAACCAATTTATCTTATTTTGCAGGTTTATTTTACAATGTATGAGCAATTCAAAAGCTTTCTTTGTTCCAATGGTTAGTGCGAACTTTTTATTTGATTGGAGAACAAAGTATAGGTCCTTTAACCTAGTGCATGATAAGCTTAGCATTAGTATTTCCTTCTTCCAGAGAGTTAATATCAACACACCTCTGGTTTTGGTACTTGTTTAGACGAGAATCATCAGCTCTCAATAGGAGCTAATATGATAGCTGCTTCTGGTGCTGGAGCTGCAACAACAATTTTTACGAATCCTCTTTGGGTTGTGAAGACAAGACTTCAAGTAGGTGTCATGTTGATATTCCTTTTTGTCTACTATTATAGAGGAGTTATATTTAGCATATCATTGGATTAATAGCATCAGTATTGGTATTGGTGGGCAATTCCCTGTTATAATTGAAATTCGGTGGCTTTGGTTACTGGACACAATGAAACTTATTTCTTGCAATTCTCTTGTCACTAGTACTGATTGTAATTACAAAGAGAATTTTCTTGTGAGCTTTAGAGTGATGCCTGTATATGAGTGGGCTTATACAAGATAACTAAAAAAATTGTCCTATCGTCTATCCAATGGACAACATTTAATTAAGGGAATAGGAAGCAACAAAGAATTGATGAATGGTAAATTATTGTTGTTGTCCAATTATAGATGGTGGTTGAGTTCCTAAAACCTAATTGGCCACTATCACTAAGAATCTAATATATTTCTTTTCGTTTTGTAGACTCAGGGAATGAGAGCAGGAGTGGTTCCATATAGGAGTACACTGTCTGCTTTGAGAAGAATAGCTCATGAGGAGGGTATCCGAGGATTGTATAGGTACTTTGTTACACACTGGATAGCATTGGACTTGAATGCAATTTTAGATAGTAATACTTTTATCTGGATAATAATACTTTGATCTTGTTTTGTGGCAATTAGTGGTCTTATGCCTGCATTGGCTGGTATCAGTCATGTCGCCATACAATTTCCAACATACGAGAAGATCAAAATGCATTTGGCCAATCAAGGTAATTTTACTTTTGTTCTAGTCTGTTAAAATACCAATGACGAGATGTTGCTGTTGCTTATTGGTGGCTGTTGCAGAAAATACAACAATGGATAAACTCGGTGCGCGAGATGTTGCTGTTGCTTCATCAGTGTCCAAAATATTTGCTTCGACATTGACATATCCACATGAGGTATGCTTTTAATTAATCGAAGCATGCAATACCAAGTTTAAAAGAAGAGATGAACGGTAAAAATCCTGTAATAGTCACCTTTTATATTAACTAAAATTTCAATGTATCTTTTTGTTTAATGATAATAGTTTTTCTGTGATTTTTTAGATGCGGCATGATTTAAGAAATTATTTCCTAGTGTTTGCCCAGGGTGATAGTTTATTCCTTTATATTGGCAGTTAGTTCGCTCAAGGCTTCAAGAACAAGGCCACCATTCTGAGAAGCGTTATTCTGGTGTGGTTGACTGCATAAAGAAAGTATTTGAGCAGGAGGGTCTCCGTGGTTTTTATCGTGGCTGTGCAACCAATCTTATCAGGACTACTCCTGCAGCCGTTATTACATTCACCAGCTTTGAGATGATTCACAGATTTCTTGTTACTACGTACCCCCCTGATCCACAGCCTCACACGTTATGATTTTTTCTTGTGGTAATAGCTTGGTAACCCCAACTTGCACTACCGTTACCTATGACAGACAAAAGTAGATGGGTAGCCTCACATGTCTTGATGTTGATGGTTATGTGGTATGTGTTCTGAATCAATTATCTAGGTAGTTGCGTCTACTACATTATCAACATCTTCAAGAAATTGCGGCTTTCATCTCCCAAAATTCAGTAAAACAGAAAAGTAGAACGATTATGTTATACTGAAAACTGATAATGATGATAAATGAAAGTACAATTGCTAAATTCGGTACCTCTTTTTCCGGAGACTGCTAAATGTCAGGACTCACTGAACCGTGCTTATTCTAGCACCGACTTTGGTTCAGCGCAGAATTAAATGACTGAACAAATACAGTCTATGCGCTCCTAAAATTTTTTGACAAGAAAAAGAGAGGTAAAAGCCGAAGAGAGGTATATGGTATTGGGCTTTATTGTTGGTTTTTTTGTTTCATTCTTGTCATTAATCTTTCGTTAACCATAGAAATGCACTTTCATATCCAACCTTAATGGATATTCTTACATTCGTATCCTGTGAAAAACTCTAATCAATGGCTCCACCAGATTGAGCATGCTATTGTGGGAGGTCCGAGACAAATTTTGGCAGGACGTTCATTCCTTTGGTTTAAACGTGGACGAATGGAATTTTCAACGTCTATCCAATGTTATGAATATTGTATCTGGTATCGAATTTAGTTTTGGTCCATCATTGTATTAGTACTAGTATTGTTTTTGATAATTTTTTAATTTAATAAAATAGTTCTTAATTTTTTTTTGAAAAATTGCAAAATAGTTCGTATAATTTTTTTTGTTAAATCAGCAAATTAAATTATAAAAAACAAAATATGTACAGAAAAGTTCACAAACAAAGCTATAAGAAGCTCATCCAGCAAAGTCT
>JAOSBP010000004.1:6373986-6387169 GCA_027563825.1 Erythroxylum mucronatum
GTCAAGGAAGTCACCAAAAGGAGTTGGAGCTACCTTGCAGAGGGGTGGAATGCATCCTCCTCTTGCTGATGGGAAGCGCAAAACTGGTAGCAGAAAGTAGGAATTTTCTCTAGCCACGTTAAGGAAAGAGGTTTCAGATTCTTTTGTTTTTTGGCTTATGTATGCATCCTTTTTTTTTTTTTTTTTCAGAGAGACGGTGTTGTTTTTTATTTCTTATTTTTTAAAGTATAAAATGTAAATTGAGCAATAATTCCAATTGCTTGTTGAATAGATGTGACCTGCCTCACAAGTGTTTTTGACGGTGCATGTTCTGGTTACTTGTTTTATGCTACTGCAGAAATTCCCAATTCTCTCAAACTAAAATTACCAGCTTAACCAAGATTAGTATCTTGACATTTAGCTAATCACTTGTTCTTTTTTAAACATTGCCATCGGACAATAAATTAGATTGGTTATCAAATTTCCAACAATGAGCAATGGAGAGACAGGAGAGACTTCAGGGAGAGCGCTTGAGCCACTGGAGCGACGGAGCCACTGACATCTAGCAACATTCCGAGCGAAACATCGAAAGAAACACTGAGTGAAACTTCGTGAGTGACACACTGTGAGCGAGAGTGAGGGTTGAGAGCTCCACATTTACTGTAGATTAATTATAATTAAGCTATAGTAACGTGAAAAGTAAAGAAGTAGTTCACCTTCATCGTCCCCGCCTCCTGTTGCAGTTAAAGCTTGCTTCTTCCACCTCCATTGCTTTCACTAGCATTGTCCCTCCTAACAGCCACTCTTCACCACCTCTTCCTTTCTTTAACTATATTCTTTGCTTCTACTCCTTTTATCCTCTTGCCATTAACCAATCCTGAGCATTTTCCCGCATACCCCACCTGAAGAACCTTCGACTTCACCCCCAACACATATTGCTACTTCACTGCCTGAAACTTCCTTGAAAAATTCTTGGGTGCAAATTGTGGGAGACCACAAACCTGACTCCAAGCTCAACTACAACCTTCCTAACAAAGGAGCTTAAATCAGGATTGTATCTCCACCATTGGAGGCTCTAAAAGATGGAGCTCTAACTCTAAGATGGAATGCCACTATAGCGGGATTCTTTTTAGAAAAAAGGGTGGCTTTTCCAATCATGAAAGAATGGGCCTTCAACAATGGGAGGAAAATTGGTTTGCAAAAAATTCCTTGTCGATTCATATGATGTTTTCCTCTTCTAATTCTCGCATGAAGAAAAAGCAAAGCAAATCCTGGAAGCTGGACCATGGCATATCTTCAACAAACCACTCCTATTGCAAATGTGGAAACCAAGTTTGAATATTGATAAAATTAAGCATGAACATATACCTAAGTGGATATATATCCATGGTGTGTACACCCCTGGAATAGTAGACTACTTCAGGGTCTGAGTCATTTGGCAAGCTTTATAAGCCAATATGCACAGATCAGGCAACTACAAAAATAAAAAGGATTATTTATACCAAATTATTCATCTTTGTAAGTGACCTAGCCAATCTTCGTAATGTTATTCCTACGATTAGACTTGATGAGAACCTACAACCTGTTGAAGGTGTAAGAGTTAGCTATCCATGGAAACCTAATACAGGTAAGAAAAGATTGTGGAAACCTACTGGAAGAGTCTTCAGGACTGGAGACTACAAAGAGCTAACTAGAAACAACGAGGATCGAAAAGATACTTGACTGGTTGGAGAGGATCGATGCGATTGAGCTTGACTGGTTGGAGAGGAGTAATTTTTCGGCCTATAACGAATCTATAATAGTTACTAAGGCCTTGTTTACCTTTTAACGCGATTCGATTCAGTTTAGGGAAACCAAACAAATCAAGCTAATCAGAAATCATTTTCTCACTACGCGAATCCAAAATAAAACTCGGAGCGAGAATCAACATTCGGCTAGGCTAGGTCGCTTCCTCTACGGCTTCTACCACTTGGCTCCTTTCCACGCTTAAAGAAGAGGAATCAATAGACTATTCTATCTCGGGCACAATGTTTTGAGATGCGTGAATCGCTAGTTCTAAGAGATTCGCTTGCATAAGCCAAGTAGACTGAGAGGAACAACTAAATGTGCACTTCCTTGCTATAGCTAATCGAGAGAATGTACATCCAAATGTCAATGATGTCATTCCACAACAAAAACAACAATCAAGTACATCTCAAGAAGAAAACTAGAATGTTGAAGAAACTAATCCAATAAAGACTCCCCAAAAAGTCAGTGAAGTTATCTTACAGGAAAATCAACAATCAAACACCTCTAAAGAAACAATACATATGAATGAACCAAGCACTCTTATGAATAAACAAAAAAACCTTGGAGGTATACAGGGGAAGTTACTGATAAATCTACATATATAAGGGAACTTCTGGAAACTATAGAACAAACAACTACCACCAAGACTGATTTTGAGCTAGTGTGTAGAAAAAGGTCCAACAAGAAGAAAAAAATCCCCTCAGGGGACTTTTGTGTATGATTATCCTAATATGGAATATTGGAGGGGCCCATGCCACTCATAAAAAGCTAATGATAAGGGAGCAGATTTTGGAGAATAAAGCAAGCATTGTTGGTATTTTGGAAACAAGAATGAGACAACAGAATTGCAACATGCTAAAACTACTTCCTCCACAATGGCAATAAGCTAGCAACCGTATACAACATCCCCATGGCAGAATTCTAGTATGTTATGATATCAATGTGGTCTAAGCCCATATAGAATTTACCTTGGATCAACTTATGCATATGAAGGTGGAAGTTAAGGTAACTACTTCAATCATACATATCTCTTTTATTTATGCTCATAATTTTGCTTACCAATGATAACATTATGGAAAGAACTTAAAGATATTGCAATACATAACAACACTCCATGGATGATTGTTGGAGACTTTAATGTAATCATCAATGTGAATGAATTTGAAGGAGAAATAGTTGTAGGCATTCCATGTCCTAATTTTAGAGCTTATTTGGAAGATATTCAAGCTTGGGACACTCCATCATGGTGGCTACTTCTTTACTTGGAAAAATAATTAAGCTAATGGTTCCTTTATTCGAAAGAAGCTTGACAAATGTTTTGGGAATCAACATTGGTTTCAAACATTCCCATCCAACTATATATTATTTGAGAACATTAACCTTTCTAACCATTTAATGATGATTACAAAAACATCTTCAGAAGCCTGTAAGAAACCATTCAAGTTTAATAATTTTTTGATTGATATTGCAGGCTTGTAAAAAGCCCTAAGGAATAATATGTTTCCAATTATTACAAGCTCTGAATAGTTTATATATGCAAGAAGAATCAGGTTGATTAAGTAGGAGATGAAAAATCTTTTCTTGAGTAATGTAAGGAATACTCACCATCTGCTAGATACAATTAAAAGAAAGCTGGATAAAATTCAATCTAAGCTATACTTCAATCCTACTTGTAGCTCTTCAAGATATGGGGATATCAGCAATGAGAAGCCTTGCTAAAGCTATCACTTATGACTTTTCATTAATAAAGTAGAGATCTCGTATAAGATGGTACGAGCAAGGTTGGTGTTTGCCCCGTGAACCAATTATAGAATGTACTCTAGTTGATTAGTTGTGATTTCAGTAGTGTCGTATTCTAACCTTATTTAATATTGGGATGTTATTATGTCTTGCTAGAGACCGCTTATAACTTATGGGCCTAGAAGAAGTTTGGACCTCATGCTAATATTAAATAAGTCTACAGGGTCGCACACAAAGCAAACTGAACATTTATTGGGCCTTAATTTGGTTTGGGCTTTGGGCCTTATGGTTTGAGATTTGGGCTTTAGGGTTCTACTAGATATATGGGCATATAGTATGACTTGAAGACAAGAGACTCATCTGCTTAAAAACCTAAAAGGAGACATCTTCTACTAGAGATAGAGAGAGAGTGGTCTTAGAAAGTGCTATTAATACATCAGAAAGGATTGTTAAGTCTTGCGAGAGTGTGGCTATCAGTAGAGGTGTGATATTTGACGTGCTCTTCTTGTCACTACCAATTCCTCTGCATATTTTCGTTGCAAAAGGTATAGCATGATATGAATTTGGTTTCGATATTCATATGGTTCTTGGTGTTTTGAATTCTCAAAGATGATAAATGTTATTGCTATTATCAATACCTACTTCCACAGAGCAGTAACTACCAGAAGATGCAGAAATAAAATAATCTACCTGGAAGAGGGGGATCAGATTCTGAACAATCAGCAACTGTTACTTAATGAAGCCTTTGAATTCTTCTCCAAATTGATGAATGATCCTAGTCAAGTCTATCCTATAGTGCCCTTCTTAAAGGAAGTGATAAATGAAAGCCTAAGCATACTAGAAATTAAATCTCTCTGCAGGCTTATAACTATTTCAAAAATTGAGAAAAATCTCAAGTCTTTGGATCCTTACAAGACCCCAGGTTAATTCATTAAATCTTTAAGAAAGGAGTACTTTTGGCTGAACCTAACAAAACATACATAAAGGTGTTGAATAAAAGACCTTTTCTGATTAGAGACCTGTTGCTTGCTACAATACAATATACAAGGTCATTTCTAAAATCCTTGCTAATAGACCCAATAATGTACTTCCCAAATTCATTGATCAAAGACAAGGGGCTTTTATTTCGGGCAGAGTTATAGGAGATAATATCCTAATAATCCAAGAATTGGTCAGGAATTACACCAAGAAGAAAAGTAGGAAGAACTTTATCCTTAAAATTGATTTAAGGAAAGCTTTCGATAATCTCAACTGGGACTTCATCACCAACACTCCAGTTGCCATGAATTTCCCTTAAATCTTCGTCAAATAGATAAGATAACACATCTCTACTCCTACCTATAGTGTTTTTGTAACACCTTAATACCCTCTAAGAGGATATATGGATGCCACATAAAACAAACCTAAAACAAACTAAGACATTCCAACAATCTCCAAAAAATAAGGTAAACATATATCACATTTCATATGTCATTGAGTTATAAACAGGACACAATATACAAATTGTATTTATCAAATCCATGCCTTAAAATCAAGCTCATCCTATGTTGTGGTTATTTCAGGTCATTTACATGAACTACAAAAAATGTCTCATAATATTGAATATAACTCAAAGCTTAAGCACAAAATCTCCCAAGAAATAATACATTCTTCTTTGACCACTGTGGTTGTCCTAGCCTTAATCCTTTTTATCAAAACCTACACGGAGGAAAAAAAACACTGTACTAAGCTATATGGGAAAATAAATAAAGCAAGACACCTGATGCTGACTGCTTCCTATAGTCGTCTAATATTTATGTGCAAATGAATCTTGACATATCACATAGTAATCTTTGATTATTCAAATCAGAGAGTAATCCGACTATTAATTGCATCAGAAAAAACAAATACCAAAAACATATACAGAATTGCCTACTAATCTTTTTAGAAGTGGGTAACGGGAACAGAATAGAAGATACCTATGATTGGTATCTATAGAAATAGAAGAGTCATAAGTCTCTAAAATAGAAGACACCATAGTGTCTAAGAATAGAAGGAGTTGCAAACCCTTCTAGGCATGCTTATTTACCCACAACTAGAACTTGGCATGTTAAAGCAAATCATATCACATTTTAGAGCCACATGCAAGAGAAATAATGCATAACATAAGAAAGTTATTCCTTGTGCTCAAATTGAAAGTGTTCATTCACGACCGATCAAACTTAATATGCCTTATGAATATAAGCCTTTGCAATAATGCATCAATGAAAGCATTTAAGTAATTTCACATTATAAGCACAAGTCTCATATTACCCTAATAACTGGGTTTGCTAAGTTGCGATGATATCTGAAAGAGTTTTGGAGGAGATTTAGTACACTTGGGTAAGGAAAAACTCATGTTTGGGTTAAAAATGGGGGTGATGCATAACTATACCTAATTTTCAGCTTTCCTTAGGATAGGTTTTCATGTCAGTTTTGTATGGCCATTCTGACATAGAATTGAGGTTTTTAGGCAATATGTTCTTCTAAACAAATGTTCTTCTATGTCTTAAGTTTTTAATGACATAAATTTAATGCAATATGGTTCATTATTCTGAGATTTATACCCAAAATACTACAGATTTTCCTTGTTTGAGAAAAATCTGTAGTATTTTGGGTATAAATCTCAGAATAATGAACCATATTGCATTATTTTGGTTATAAATCTGTAGTATTTTGGGTATAAATCTCAAACAAGAACAACAACTAGAACTCAGCTTCAAGTCAAATTTCAAAACTCTTAGAAGCAGAACTCAAATTTGATTCCTTCATGAAAGTTATAGAAATATGTATTTATTTTAATCTCCAATTAAAATTACCCCATTTAAATATCTAAAGGTCAAGATATGGCTAAAATACCGATGTCTGTTTAGTGGAACTACTCCATCTAACAAGGTACACACTCCAATTAACTTACATCAATCTTATTATGCAAAAGTAACGCCAAAGGCACATGAAATGAACTAGAAACATCCATTTTCATCTAGGATACTACTTACTTTACACTAAAAAAAACCCAGCAACATATCAAAATTTCCATACCTTTAATAGGAGTGTTTCAAAACCCTTATTCTTCACTGCAATTGTTTGCCTACTTTGGTCTTCTTCTCTTCTACACACAACATACCCATTTGCTACTCATTTCCAATAATCATAAATGCATAACAAAACCCTAGCTAAAGAAAAGATGAGAAAGGAGCTAAATTTCACACCAAAACATGCAATTAACATACCTTAACTTTAAATGCACAAAGGGATTTAAAAAGATGATGGATGGAGAGATAGAAGCCCAATCTTTTACAGATTTTTGGTATTTTCCGACCCTCTCTGTCTTTATCTGCATGGTTTTAGACAAAGGTACAGATGGGTGACATGTCATTTGCCACATGGCTAAGTGTTATGGTGTGGGACATATGACAAATGGTTCCATCTTATTAGGTTATACTTTTCACCTTTCATTAATAGAAAAAATGACCACACCTTTGTGTTATTATATGAAATTGCATTCCATTTGAATGCATTTATCAACTTAGTGCATGATTAATGTATCTTTATACATGTATAACATAATTAACACAAATTACTAAAATACCCCTACAATTCTGTTAATACCGATTACGTCACAAACTAAACACTCACTTTCTTAATCGTTAACACCCATTACATATACTTTCATGCAGAAGAAGCATTCCCACTAGGGAATAGTTTGGGGTCTCACATTTCTCTCCCCCTTAAAAGAATTTTGTCCTTAAAATTCATACCTGATGAGAATAGCTTGAGATCTAAGCCCTCATAGTTGATTCTGGTTCCCACATTGCTTCCTTAAGTCCATGGTGTTGCCAGAGTACTATCACCAAAGGTATTTGTTTATTTATGAGTTGTTGGACTTCTCTGGCCAAGATAGACATAGGTCCTTTCTCGTAAGAAAAATCCAGTTGTACTTGAACTTGCATAGTAACCTTATTTGTATCATTGAACTGATATTTTCTCAATATAGAAACATGAAACACATCGTGCAACTTGGTCAATTCTTCAGGAAGAGCTAACTGATAAGCTATTGGTATGTTTTTTCTTAAGAATCTCATAGGGACCAATGTATCGTGAGCTGAGCTTAAATATATTTTCTTTTTACATGGTGACACTTTCAAAATTACCTTGTCTCCTACCTGATATTCAATATCTTTCCTTTTTAAATCATCATAGGATTTCTGCCTATCACTGAGACTTTCAATCTTTGTTTAATAATTTGAACTTTCTCTTTAGTATCTTTTATAATATCAGACCCGATCATCTTGTTTTCACTTAATTCAGTCCAACAAACTGGAGTCTTGCACTTCCTACCATATAGGGATTCATAAGGCACCATGCCAATACTAGTATGATAACTATTTTTATAAGCAAACTCCATTAGAGAAAGATATTCGTCCCAACTTCTTGAGAATTCTAACACACAACCGTGAAGCATATCTTCCAATACCTGAATAACCCGTTCAGATTGTCCATCTATCTAGGGGTGGAAAGTAGTACTAAACCTGATTCGAGTACCTAGAGCCTTTTGCAGACTTTTCTAGAATCTCAAAGTAAATCGAAGAAATAATAGACAATGGTACCCCATGCAATCTGACTATCTCATTCATATATATATATATCTGCAAGCTTATCCAATGAATAGTCAGGACGAACAGGCACAAAATGAGCAGACTTGGTGAACTTATCCACAATCACCCATACAACATCATGCTTCCTTTAAGTAAGGGGAAGCCCAGTGACAAAATCTATGGTAATGTCATCTCATTTCCATTGAGGAATCAAAATAGGATGTAATAAACTAGATGGAACTTGGTGTTTAGTTTTAACTTGCTGACATGTCAACCATTTGGATACATAATCTACAACATCACGTTTCATACCAGACCACCAGTAATGCTTCTTCAGACCTTGATACATTTTATTTCCACCAGGGTACATTGTGAAAATAGCATTATGGGCCTAAAATAATAGCTTTTTCTTCAATTCATCACTAGCTGGTATACACAGCCGATCTTTGTGACACAAATCACCATCTCCTTTCATAGAAAATTCAGGTTGTTTGCCTTCGTGAGTTACCAAGATAAGTTGTTGCAACTTATCATTAACTTTCTGAGCATCACAGATCTCTTGGCTGAAGGTAGGCCTAGCTTTTAATAGAGTTATTAAAGCCCAATCAGATGCAAGTCCTTACTTACCCTGCTGCACTGAAAATGCTGAAATGGTCTTCAAACTTAAGGCATTAGCCATGAAATTAGCCTTACCAGGATAATAGTCCACAATACAGTTATAATCTTTAAATAATTCCAACTAATGTTGTTGTCTCAGATTAAGTTCTTTATGGGTAAGCAGGCATTTCAAACTTTTATGATCAGTAAAATCCTACACTTTTCACCACCAAATTTTCAAAGCAAACACTATTGCTGTAAGCTCAAGATCATGTGTAAGGTAGTTCTGTTCGTGTGGCTTTAGTTACCTATAGGTATATGCAACCACCTTACCATCCTGCATCAAAACACAACCCAAACAGTTTCTAGATGCATCACTAAACTTAATATATTCCTTATCAGAAGTTGGTTAAGCTAATACAAGAGCTTCAACAAGTATTCTTTTTAGTTGATCAAAACTAATTTGACATATAGCAAGCCATTCATATTTCACTCCTTTTCATAGCAATTTTAATCAAAGGAGATGTTATCACCGGAAACCCCTTCACAAACTGACGATAGTAACCAGCTAAACCCAGAAAACTTCTCACTACCATCACATTTTATGGTGGCTTCTAGTTAATAATTACTTTAATTTTACTGGGATCAACTCTAATTCCTTAAGAAGAGACAACATGTCCTAGAAAAGATACTTCCTGAAGCCAAAAATCACACTTGCTTAGCTTGACATACAACTGTTTTTTCTGCAGGGTTTGTAACATAATCCGTAGATACTGAGCATGGTCGTGCTCATTCTTGGAATAAATAGGATATCATCTATGAATACCACAACAAATTGGTCTAAATAGGGCCTAAACATTCTATTCATCAAATCAATGAATGCAACAAGCACATTAGTTAGCCCAAATGGCATTACCAGGAATTCATAATGTTCATACCAGGTTCAGAATGCAGTCTTCAGAACATCCAACCCGAAGTTGATAATACCCTGATTGCAAATTTATCTTTGAAAATACACCTGCACCTTTTAATTGATCAAATCGATCTTTTATACTTGGCAACGAATACTTATTTTTCACCGTGACTGTATTCAATTGCCTGTAATCAATGCACATCCGGAGAGTACCATCTTTCTTCTTAACAAACAGAATCAGTGCTCCTTAGGTTAAGACACTAGGTCGAATAAACCCCTTATCCAGTAGCTCCTGCAACTAAACTTTTAACTCCTTTAATTCAGTAGGAGCCATCCTGTATGGTGCTCTGGACATAAGAGCAGTGCTAGGCATAATCTCAATAGATAGCTCAGTTTTCCTTTTAGGAGGAAGCCCAGGTAGTTTTTCAGGAAAAACATCTAAAAATTCGCTCACCATTGGAATGTCTTGCAGTTTAACACTCTCCGTATTAGAATTAAGTACAAAAGCCAAATAAGCTCCACACCCCCTCCTAAGGAACCTTCGGGCTTACATAGCAGATATTACATTATTCAGAGGACTAGTGTAAATGCCATACTATATTATTTTAGGTTGATTAGGCTTCTTAAGCACAACAGTCTTAGCTCTACAATCAACCATTGCCCGATGCTCGGACAACTAATCCATACCCAAAATCAAATTGAATTCATGAAAAGGCAATTCAATTAGATCCAATACATACTCACTACCTTGGATCAAAATAGGAAAGTGTCTATAAACCTGGTTAACCAACACACTACTACCCAGAGGACTGGTTATGATTAAATCACAAGGTAATGAATAATCATAACCTATTTATAAATAATTAAGGTAGTAACTACTGAAATAAAGCAAACTTATTATTGAATGAATTTAAGTCAATTATGATTTAGCCTTTGCAATGTGAAGAAAAAGATTAATAACACAACTGCTTTAGATTAGAATTAAGATTGTAATTACTGATTGGAATTCAGAATTTAGAGGGGATACATATTGAATTATCAAATATCTTTTATATTTCTTTATAAATAACTTGAAAATTTCACATTCTTATTTAGTTTTACGGGGGAAATCATAATAATAATAATTCCAATAAATACTCTCTAATAAATACTCTCTCATTATTTATATGTTTTGAGTAAATTATCTGATAAATCAATTATTTAAAATAAAATGATAAAATTAATTTAAATGATTGAAAATTGACTCAAATTTATAACATCTAGCATAAAGTTATTTATTAGTTTCATTGTTGAACACAAAATCTCAAACTGTTTAGGAGACTCATCCATTAAATGAACTTTGTGGATGACAATGAGCTAAGATGTGAGAAGAAAATTAAAAAGAAAAATAGACTTTTATTACATGGAATTAAATAATGTATCAAGTTTTAATTATTTTAAAAAATTTCAATCCAATATAATATGTATAGTTAATCGAATGTATATATAGCCCTCAAGGGGTGTGGCTAGATGGTTGAGAGCGGGGCTTGGCTTCGGTTAGGTCCCAGGTTCGATTCCTTGCTAGCCCTTCTTGTAAGAGCTTGGGGTAGCCGGGGTTTTACCTATAGATGGAGAACTAGTGAGGCCCTCTATGATGGGGTGTAGCTGCTTGGCCCTCTGCTGTGGTGTAGCCACTTGGCCCTCTAAGAGGTGAGCCCGCTTGGCCCGCCTATGGAGTTTCCTCGAATAAAAAAAAAAGAAAATGTCATATGTTAAAGATGAAAAGTCTCATTAAAAAAAATTCAAAAAGAGTTTTTGTGTTTTTAATTGATTACTTACAAATATAAACTAAAAATATTATTTATGTATCAAATTTTTATTAATTTCAATATTTGGGATTTAATTATGATATAATTATAAAGTTATTTTTTATAATTAGTTTTTTACTTATATTTAATATGCAGGATAATTATTAATCTATATATATAAAGAAAACTGATCGCAACGTGAAACTTGCACGTGCACGCCTGTGTACGTGGAACAGAAGGAGGCCGAAAGCCCAATGTAGACCATAAAGGACTCCATTCCACGGACGACCACAAATTTCAACAAACGCTCGATTTGTGGCCACCAGATCATAATCTTGAGCTTGTTTGGACTGCGTTTCAAGCATGATGTGCTTACTCCCTCATTAACTGGAACAGGGTTAGAACACCCTTCCTGAGGGTTGGAACTCTCTCGAACCTTCTGCTCGGTAACTATTTTTCTGGCTCTAACTAATTTCAATAAAAACCAACTTCCTGAGGGAAACCAATTTGCTAATTTTAATGTAAGATACCCGAAAACCTGAGACACTGTCCAAAACTATCTGGTGGAATTCAAAACCCCCTTTGGTGGTATTGCTTCTTTAAAAACTTGAAAATGTCTGAGAGCAAGCATTGTTACCATGCAGTGCTTGGACTTTGCAACGAAGCCTCTGACATAGAGATTGGTCATGCTTACAAGAAACTTGCGCTGGTAATATTAACATGTACTTTCTTTTTTCTCGATTTCCAAAACTTTTGTTTCTGATGTTTTGCGGTGCTTAAGAAATGGCATCCAGACCGGTGGATGAGAGTGAGAGATCCTGTCGTTGGAGGACAAGCAAACAGACGGTTTCAGCAAATTCACTAGGCTTATTCAGGTATTTATATGGAGGGTAATGTTGTTGTCTATCGGTCATACAACTATCTAAAGAATGTAAACGAACTTATTAAAGAAAGAATGAAAGAACAGCTGGAGAACTAGAGAGAGAAAGAACGAAAACAAAAACAGGGGCAAACAGAGTATTAAGGACTCCGCGATTTTATGAGATTTTTCTATTAGGTTTTAAGCATACAATGGCATGTAATTTATGTACATTTATAACATTTCCAGCTTACTAACGGTTTTCTAACTGACACAACTAACAATTCTTGAGTCTTGCCAACTGCTTCTTATTCTTTACGTCTTCTCTATTTTACGTTGCTGTTTGGCTGTGCATGAACATTGCTCTTGTCGGAATTTATGAGACACTGCTACTACAATCTCCTCCTTGGATCAGAAATTCAGCTTCTAAACTCCCACAAAACTCCTCAATTGTTCAAATCGCAGGTAACCAAAAATGCCTCTTCTTCGACAACTTGAGCATTAGCCGAAGAATGACCAGTCTGTTGTTTACAGATTGCCTTCATATGGCCCTTCTCATTGCATTTTCTACATACCACGTCCGGCCTCTTCCAGCATCTATAGGCCAAGTGATTCGACTTACCACAATGAGGATACGGATTGTACTTGGCATTTTTGTTCTTCTCTTGATCAGCATTTTTAATGGATGCTTTATAAGCACCTTATGAAATATCGCCCTTCCTCATCAAGTGTCTCTGCTCTTGTGCCTGCAACGCAGTTACAACTTTAGCTAGCTTTATACTGGACATATCTTTCGAGTTTTCCAGTGAAGCAATAGTTGCTTTATATTTTTCTGGAACAGAGATCAGCAACTTTTGGACAACTCTTTCATCCTTGAATTCGACGTCAAGAAGCCTTATTTGAT
>JAOSBP010000004.1:6415013-6425792 GCA_027563825.1 Erythroxylum mucronatum
TACACATATGAGCAATAAATATGCATACAAATCATTTATGTACATGTAAGTTTTCTTTGGAATGCATTATGCTCAATTTTAAATTCCAATGTTCAATCACCTTATTCTCATATGGTAAGTCCTATTTCATTTATTTCTAGGTGTTTGAAAAGTTTCATATACATTGAAAAAAGTTTGGATAAGATTCGGTAAAAATTGGAAATGAAAGTAAACTCAAAATAGTGCAATTTGGGCTAAGCCTATGATGGGTCTAAAAGTAGGCAAACAATCAGTCCAGAAGCAAATCACATGATGGATTCCACTTGTTCCTTAATATGTGTATAGAAAACGTTCGAATTAAGTTTGCTATATCTCTACTTTCCATAGCACTAACAATCAAACCACTTAGACTTCCCAATTATGAGATATAAACCAAATATCACAAGTTGCTCCAAAATAGGGGCAACATCAGGCCACCATTTTTTATCTCAATTTCCAATATCATAAAACTGGAATTAAGCTAGAGTCTCTTCTATATATTTCTAGTTGTATGTCTTAGTTTTCATATGCAACTGAAATAACCCAATTTAGAGGTCTTTAAGTTGAGTTATGACCTAAACAATATGATTGGTTCAACAAACCTAGACAGAATTACACTACATGATACTCTCTTGTCATATTCAACCAATTCTATGCAAGATAACACCAAAATAACACCAAAGAATCATTTTAGAAACCATTACACATCCAAATGAATCCTTTTATCTATTCAAACATAAACACAAAAAGAAATTAGACTAAATGTAGTCCCAAACCTTAAAATTGGTAAAGTAGTTCTTCTAACGCCTTTCTTTTCCTTCCTCTTTGGCTTTTATTGACTCACTAACTAGAAACATCTCAAATCCACATCTTAATCCCAGTTATAATCTTATAATTTCAGTTCTTCATAATCAAGGCAAGAAAAGCTAAAGGTGAAGAGAAACTCCCTAACTTTTACCTTGACTTCCACCTAAGATTGGCTTAATTTCTTACATGAAAAATTATGGGATGAAGAAGGTGAAATGGATGGGAGAAAAATCTAAGGCTAGAGCCCTCAAAGTGTTGCCCATCTCCCCTCTCCATATTCCTTTCCGTGAACTTTCAAGACTCACACACATGCTTAATTCTTATTGGCCACAAATGCTTTATTATTATTGGTCACACATGCCTTAATCCATAGGTTAACTTTATAAAAATTGCATATTGGTCCTTCTTCTTTCTTTAATTCCTACATTGGCCTATGATCTTATCAATTAATCTCATTCCCTTATGTCTTAATTTTCTAATGGCATAAATTTCATGCAATTTGGTTAATTATTCTGAGAGTTATACCTAAAACACTACAGGCTATTTGAAAATAAAGACAGCAGCCAGACCTCAACTTAAAGCCAGAATTCAAAAATCTTAGAGGCAGAATCAAATTTTGGTTCCTCCATGAAAGTTTAAGAACTATGTCCCTAGTTTAATATTCAATTGTAATTATCCAATTTGGAGGTCTACAGGCCAAGATATGGCCAAATTACAGAAGTTTGTTCGTTGGAGCCTATCCATCCAGCGAGGTACACATCTCAAATCAACTAACTTTGGTCTTATCATGCAAGAGGAACGCAAAAAAAAACATCCAATTTAACCAACAACATCCCATTTGCTTATGGAATACTTCTTTTATCAATTCCCCTCACAATACACTCATAAATCCAAGCAAACATATCAAAAATTTTCATACATATTTCACGTTTAAGTATGTATTTCCATGTTAAAAACGAATAAATTACCCATTTATCCATGTCTTTTACATTATGTACCATTATGTATCTTACTATTCTTAGATGCACCTAATTCGTTATGTTCACTTCTTAATATTCCCTAGACATGTTATAATACTTCTAGGGTATATGTTAGGGCCTTACACTATCATTCGCCTTAATAATTATCCATTCCAGCAGTTGGAGGTGGATTATCTTGTAGTCAAGCTATGACAACATTATGTTTCTCCAAGCTATTTGTACCTTAACCAAATTGTCGAATAAGTTACTCATATTGGCCCTAAATGATGTTCATGAAGGACTCATGGGTTAGTAATAAAAGCAACCCTTCACATATCTCTCTCAAAGTTTTATTCGATTCACAACGTAAACTCTTGTCCAAAGTTTTTTTTTTGTAAATTATACAATCTAAACCAAGAAAATTAGTTGAATTCTTCCTCTTTGTCAAATAGCTCCCAAAAATGTAATTTGGATAGGAAATAAGCAAATAAACAAAACTAGAGACCAATGAACAAGAAGACTCAGAAATAGGAAATTGAGCTTGATGGTTAGATCTAATAAAAAAGAAAAAGAAGATTTTGACAAGTTGGAATTAAACAATATGAAAAATATGATCGTGATTAAATATAATAATATTTAAGATGCCAACTATCTTGTCGTTGTTAGAGAGAGAATAAAAACCTTGATTTATAATGAGTATTGCAACTAGCCACTACTTTTATGCACCTTTAGATGACACTTTTGTAGGACTTCTATTTACAAACTCCATAATAGCAATAATTTTTTTTTCACTTTTCTTTTCTTCTCTTTTTTTTGTTTGACTTGATAACTCAAAAAAACAATGAACAAGGCACTTAGGAATAATTTTCTTGTAAAAGAAGACAAAAATTTAATGTATGATAACAAGACGGAAGACTATTGAAAACGTAAACAACGATATTAAGAACAAACTTGAGTATAGAATTGTATTTTGATACCAAATTAAGAGATTCAATAACAATATAACATGACCAAGGATCGTTTTATCTAAATAGGTTGATTCAAGAATACGATCATAAAAACACAACAAGAAAGGCATATATGAATCATCATATTCTAAAAAATAAGATATTGATAGTGATATGATTATAGGATTT
Source organism: Erythroxylum mucronatum (assembly GCA_027563825.1). NCBI lineage: Eukaryota > Viridiplantae > Streptophyta > Magnoliopsida > Malpighiales > Erythroxylaceae > Erythroxylum > Erythroxylum mucronatum. The sequence continues at coordinate 6,417,934 of JAOSBP010000004.1, forward strand.
GATCGCCGCTAGAAAAATATATAATATCGTAAGTTTTAGAGAATTTAAAATATGTGTTACAAAAGTTTGAAAAAATTGTCTCCAAGATTCTTGATTCAAGAATAATAATGATAACTCGTCAATTACAATCATAAGAAAGTCTATTGTAAATATAAAACTCCAAAACTAGATTTCTAAAAAGAAATAGCATCTTAAAACAACAAAATTTAATTAATTAAAACACATGTTCTGTACCTTTCTCAGACAACATTGTTAAGGAAAATAATTCACAACAGCACGCTACAGCTATTAAGGACGTTAGCATGGAGGAGGTAAAGCCTGCAGGCAGACAATCACGTACACTCACACAAACAACGAACCTCTGTAAAGAATATCCTCTGTAAAGAATATTTTTTCTGTACATAACCGCATAACAACCTTTGTCTGTTAGTGCGCTCTCTCATCCCTTGTACTATTGCAAACTCTATAAATAAAATACAGATACGTCGGCTCTGTGTAGCCTAAAATCATTCAAACAAACACAGCTCTCAAATATTACATTCTTCACTTGGTATCAGAGCCACGCTCATGGCTTACAATGGAGAAAGCTCAGCAGTTTCGGGAAATGACAACAATGGAGGAAACCCAGCAATGGCACCGAAGCCTCTAAACACAACGAGCAACCCTATGGGAACCTTCAACATGGTTAAGTTGAACCATGATAATTTTCTTCTCTGGAAAAACATGATCCTGCCTATGATAAGAGGAAACAGGCTTGAAGGCTATCTCACTGGTGCCAAACCATACCTACCAGAGTTCATTGAAACAACGACATAAGGGATAGATGAAGTCCAAACAAAAGTGAATCAGGATTTTGAAAACTGGTATGCTCAAGATCATATATTGCTAGGATGGATCTACAATACCATCGAGCCTGCAGTTGTGTCTGAGCTGATGGGCCATGAAACCTCTCAAAAGCTGTGGAACACAATAAATGATCTATTTGGTGTGAAGACTCACTCAAATGTCATCTTCTATAAAAGGGAGTTTGCAAAAATGCAGAAAGGCACAATGAAGATGGAAGAATACATAAAAACAATAAGAGGGATCACTGACAATCTGGCTCTCGCAGGACACCCAGTAACACTGGACGATCTCATGACTCAAACGTTGGCTGGACTTGACTCACAAGACTACAACCCTCTGGTATGTCAAATCACTGAACGAGAAACAATAAGCTGGATGGAGTTTCAGTCAAAACTTCTCAGCTATGAAAGAAGATTAGATCAGTTAAACTCAGGAATGGCCAACATTAACATCGGTCCACCAAGTGCTCACTTCACCAGAGGCCAGAACAATCAAAGAAACTACAACACGTATGGAGGACGATCTGGAAGCATAGGCAGAAGCGGAAGATCTTACAGAGGCAGAGGAAACAGATTCGGTGGAGGCAATAAACCCCTGTGTCAGGTGTGTGGCAAACCTGGCCATACTGCTGCCATTTGCTACTTTCGTTTCGACAAGAGCTATATGGGTTCATTACCTGAACCAACCAGAAACCACAGTGCAGCTTATATTGCCACTACCGACAACACTGGAGACGCAGACTGGCTCTTAGACAGCAGAACCACTAATCACGTTACAAACGATCCTGGCATCATGCATCAAAAACATGAGTACAAGGGTAAAGAATCGTTAACCATTGGCAATGGTAAGAAACTTAATATCTCACACACTGGTTTGGTAAAATTACCAACGAATGATGGACAATATTTGACACTGAATGACACTCTTTGCGTGCCTGATATTGAGAAAAACTTAGTCAGTATATCTAAGCTGATTGATTCAAATAATGTTGATATTGACTTCAATCAATCTGGTTGTTTTGTGAAGGACAAGGCTTCGGGACGAATTCTGGTGACAGGGAAACTACATGAAGGACTGTACCTTGTTGAGACCATTCATCAAAACGATACCAACAACTCGCCAACCCATCAAGCTCATCTATCAAGGTATTTAGATAAGTCAGACAAACTAAATGTTTTGGAAATTTGGCACAGACGTTTAGGTCACCCTTCTCTCAAAACTTTAGCCAAAGTTCTCAGCTTATGTAATGAGTCAGTTGATATCAATGAAAAGAATTTCTTTTGTGATGCTTGTCAACTTGGAAAATCACATTCTCTGCCCTTCACGTTGTCTAGCTCACAAGCTTCTAAACCACTCGAACTAATTCACACTGATGTCTGGGGTCCAGCCCTGTCCTATCCACATCTGGGTTCAGATACTACATACTATTTCTTGATGACTTTAGCAGACATACTTGGCTCTACCCTCTAAAGCATAAATCTGATGTTGCACCAACGTTCATCCAATTCAAAACCATGATAGAAAACCAACTTGAGCAAAAAATCAAGTGTATACAAACTGATATGGGAGGTGAGTATATAAGTCTCACAAACTACCTAAAACAACATGGCATTAGAATCAGATATGCTTGCCCTCACACATCAGCTCAAAATGGTAGAGCTGAAAGAAAGCATAGGCACATTGTTGAAACCGGACTAACACTTCTAGCCCAATCAAAAGTTCCTTTTAAATTTTGGCCAGAAGCCTTTCAAACCTCAGTCCAGCTGATAAACATGTTGCCGTCTCCTGTCATGAACGACCAAAGCCCCATTGAAAAACTATTTCAAAAGAAACCAAACTATAAAGCTCTCAAGCCTTTCGGCTATGCTTGTTACCTATGCCTAAGACCATATCAATCTCAAAAGTCTCAATTCCATTGTGTGAAGTGTGTATTTTTGGGTTTCAATAATGCTCATAAAGGGTACAAATGTCTGAGCTCCACTGGAAGGTTTTATATCTCCCACCATGTAATTTTTAATGAACAAGAATATCCCTTCCAAAATGGATTTCTTAACACAAAATCATTAGAAACACATACATTGGTCACCATTCCTATCTGGTTCAAAAACTTTCAAACCCCTCCAAACCAAACTAGTGTCTCATCGAGTACAGGCCATCAAGTTTTTTCTCCTACATCAGAACGAGTCATGAATGCCGAATCTGAAACATCACAATCAGGAGAACAAATACGAGATAGAGAAGCTGACTATCAAAATTCCTGTAGGGAAGTTCCTGGATATGGCATGGACATTGCAGACTATGACGGTGTGACATTAAGTTTCGATAACTCCACTGTTCCCCCTGATAATAGTATACCAGATGTGCAGGTGCAAGAAAATCAACCAAGAAATGAAGGACATGGGATGATAACCAGATCCAAGTCTGGAATATTCAAACCCAAGCGACAACCAGAATTTCAACTTTACACCGCAGTCAGTTCTTCACCAGTTGAACCTACTACAGTAAATGAAGCCTTGAAATCAAAACAGTGGAGAAAAGCGATGCAAGAGGAACTTGACGCCTTGAACAGAAATGAAACCTGGACCCTGGTACCTATCACGTCCCAGATGAATATCGTAGGCAACAAGTTGGTATTCAGGGTTAAGAGAAATGCAGATGGATCATTCCAACGATGCAAGGCCAGGCTAGTGGCAAAAGGATTCCATCAGAATGCAGGAGTGGATTATGGCGAAACCTTCAGTCTAGTGATCAAAGCATCGACAGTCAGATTAATACTCACCATCGCAGTGACAGAGAACTGGTGCATTAGGCAGCTTGACATCAATAATGCCTTTTTGAACGGGGACCTCTACGAAACTGTGTTTATGAAGCAACCCGAGGGGTTTGAGCAAAAGGACAAATCCCAGCTTGTATGCAAATTAAACAAAGCGATTTATGGACTTAAGCAGGCTCCAAGAGCCTGGTTTGAGAAGTTGAGGAAGACACTGATAGATTGGGGTTTCAAAAATTCAAGATGTGACTCATCATTGTTCATCATGAGGAAAGGAGGTGAGATTATGTTTATTCTGATATACGTTGATGACATGATTGTTACAGGGAATAATCCAACCTCACTCAGAAGCTTTGTGAAAGAGCTTGACAAGCTGTTTGCCTTAAAGGACCTGGGACCGTTGAAGCTATTCCTTGGGATTGAAGTGTTAAGAAACGAGTATGGAATCCATTTGACACAAACACAATACATTGAAGAGCTGCTCGAAAGGACTGGGCTAGCAAATTCAAACACCTGCACATCTCCAGCAACTCTCAGTTCAAATCTAATAAAAGATGGAGGTGAACCACTAAAAAATGCTACAGACTACAGGCGGATAATAGGAGCATTACAGTACGTCACACATACCAAACCCGACATCTCATACATTGTGAACAAACTAAGCCAATTCCTGCAAAATCCGACTGACAAACACATGCAAGGAGCTAAGTGTGTTCTGAGATATCTCAAAGGAACCAAAAATTATGGACTGAACATACAACCATGCAGCAACTACACAATTACAGGATTTTCTGATGCAGACTGGGCCTGTAGCAAGGATGACAGAAGGTCTACTGGTGGCTACTGTGTCTTTCTTGGCTCAACCCTAGTGTCTTGGAGTTCAAGGAAACAACGTGTTGTAGCACGGTCCAGCACCGAAGCGGAATATAGGGCCTTAGCGCAAGTGGCCTGTGTAATATCTTGGATTGAGTCCCTCCTTAAGGAACTGTCAATCCCAATAGATGGAATCCCTGTAGCGTGGTGTGATAATGTGAGTGCAGGGCAATTAGCAAGTAATCCGGTTTTTCATGCAAGAAGTAAGCACATCGAAGTGGACATTCATTTTATCAGAGACAAAATTCTTGAAAGAAGACTGGAAGTCAGATATATTCCATCTCAAGAACAGATTGCAGATTGCTTAACAAAGGCCACTGTCGGTTCACAATTGTGCAATTTACGAAGCAAACTTGGCGTGTTTAGAAGTCAAGAAACACTGCCTAGTTTGAGAGGGGATGTTAAGACAAATAATTTACAACAGCACGCTGAGGATGTAAACCTGCTGACCGACAATCACGTGCACTCACACACAAACAACGAAGTAGAGAATATCTTGTGTACATAACCGCACAACAACTTTTGTCGGTTAAAGTCACTCTCTCATCCCTTTACTATTGTAAAACTCTATAAATCAAATACTGATACGTTGGCTCCATAAGCCACAAAAACTCATTCAAACATAACAGTCTTCACCTCTCTCTCAAACATAACAGTCTTCACTTTAGCTGGATTTTTACTAAAATAATATTGTTGTTATTTTTCCTGTTATTTATAACAAGATAGCAGGAGGAAACATTTCTTTAAGAGTTTATTCAAACAGACGTGTTAGATGATATTGTCTACAGACTAGAAGCGCTTGTAATTAGTTATTGAAACTATTGGTTGAGAGAACTACTCAAAATTAACACGAACAAGAGGTTATGGTTTATAAGAACATCTTCACTAAACAAAAAATATGCTTTAACATATTTATGAATAAGACTAACTGGTCCTAATATATATGGCACCAGGAATAAACAGGCATATACTTAGAAGCATGCTTTTTCATGGATAAGATGGTAGAACAGCCCAGTAAGATGATGGCAGAGGGTTATGTTCTTCAACATTGAGAAAATTGCTGCCATCTGGAATCTGATGATAGTAAATTGCTGATCCTCGCACCTTGGCAGAGCTTCGCATGGCAACTGAAGTGCTTTCCACTATCTCTTCTCCGGAAATATTCGGGTACACTTTTGCCACTTGCTTGTTCCTGGTGGATTGCTCGCTGATCATTGATTTCAGTTTCATAACCTGCACATTAACTCTACACAGTCATAAACCGACTAGAACATTGAAATTGCTAAGAAGAATGCGGTGGGAATGTACTTGCACCAAGTTACCTCTTCTTGAAGCTTCTGTTTCTCTTTAGAGACAACATCATATTCCTGCTTAAGGGTATCGTATAATCTCTCAAGCTGCTTTGACTTCCACCTAGCTCGTCTGTTTTGGAACCAAACAGCAATTTGTCTTGGTTGGAGCCCTAGTTCTCGAGACAGCTTCATCTTTCTATCAGGGTCTAACTTAATCTCCTCCTGAAAGCTCCTTTCAAGAGACTCCAGCTGATAACTTGTCAATCTTTTCTTCTTCTCTTGACCTTCATAGCTCATCTTTTCCATACCAGAGACGAGTCCATTAGGTGTTTCTGGCATATCTGTGTGATTAATGTCCATGCCTAAAAAAACATATATATATTAGCACAGAATATAGTAAGCTCATTGCGATTAAGCTAACTATTGCACAGGTTTCATTCAAGTAGTAAAGGAGAGCTGAAACATATAATAACACAGAACGTTGAGCTTGGTTTGTGATCACAATCTAGATAGGATAGGTTTCTTGAAAGAAACTGAGAACCTGAACAAAGTGACGGGACTAGACACATGGAGTAAATTAACATTGTTTTAAATCCTTGAAAGTTTTCTTTGCTTCTAGGAACATTTTTAGTTCAAATAAGTGCAAAAAGTTTGATCGGTGAGAAAGTGGGAAGAAGAATGTCAGTGACAGGAGATTTGTACATACCTGGATAGTGGTCTAAACTGTTGTTGTAGAGCAAGTTAAGGGAACTTTCAGGTCGAGAAACAAGGCTTCTCAAGTCGCCAAACCAATCCATATTTCCAGTCTCTTGCTCGCACTCTCTCCTTTGTCTCTTCCTTCTAAAAACCGAACTAAAAAATTGTCTGTATTACATGAAAATTGGGAAATGGACCACAAGGAGAGAAACAGAATGGTGGCTGATCAGAGACACTAATTAAGTAGAGCAGAGGGGTGGCCAACAGAGAAGGGAGGTAAGTTTTGTAAGGTTGTTTTGTTCTTCTTCAATTTTGGGGGGTGCAACAAAGTGAATTATATGAGAAATGAATAGCAAGAAGGTTCTCCATACTTCGCTTTTTGGGTGCAACAAAGTTGATGTTATAAATATATAAGAGGACAACTGTGTGACTTTCGTTCGGTTCCAAGAAAAATGTGAGACAGAGTTCAAATGGTCCCCAGCAAAGCAAAGACTTTCTTCTATAGACAACTGGCATGTTGCCTTCACTTTCCATCCTCCTGCTTAGCCTGGCCTACCCCAAAGTACTACTAAGGTTCTCTGTAAGCACATCAAACATGTATGGCAAAAGTCGAAATGTATATTGTTTCCATTAACTCTTTATTCCCATTATCCATAAAATCAACATTTAGTTGCCTGTTATAAGTATTCGAACTTGTTGTAACGATTACAGCTAATTCAAGAATTCAGATTCTCTGTCCAATATTACTCTGTCTTATTTTGTCTTATGAAATCTCAGCCATTTATTTTGCGGAACCCACGCGAGACTCATGTGGAACTCACATAGATAAATGGCTGAGATTTATTGGACACAATAAGACACCATAATATTGAACTGAGGATCTGAACTCTTAATTTAGACAAAATCTTAATTATGACATAGTGGTCACAAGTGCCTAATACATTGGGAAAGCCCTAGTTTATAGTCATAGACTCATGCTGTACTCCAGTCACCGCGATCGATTATTACTTAAAAAAATGATCAAAGTCGATATGAGAATGCTCTAAACTAAACTAATTGGAGAGATGCACTTTGTATGTTCAAGAAGATGACATAAGGAGAGGGAGATGAATATACAGATACAAAAATGAAAAGAAGGCTATAAGTACAGTCAGTAGACCAAAAGGAAAAAGAAAAAAAAAATCCTGCCGTCTCCTACTGCAGGACTAGAATATCAAAGAGAGACCTTGTTGACCCCTATTTTGGCGGAACTCACCGGGGTGCATTCTGGGTTGACTCTGGCCTGGGATTGGGGTTACCGACGTTTTTTGTTGGAAGTGGACTCCCTTGAGGTAATTAACGTCCTTTCGTCTTCCCCTTTTGTTTTACCTGAGGCTTCTGTT
>JAOSBP010000004.1:6429562-6448764 GCA_027563825.1 Erythroxylum mucronatum
AATTTGTTTTAATATTGGCTATTCTCAGTTTTCTTTCCTCTGTCAAATTGATACCTAGTGTGTGATACATCTTCCAACACAGAGTTGGACAGTTGCCTTGGTGGACCCTTTTGATGCTTTGAGATGTTTTCCTTTTGAAAAATGCCAAAAAGTTATGGAGACGTGCATGTGAAAGGGCCCTCTCTTAGTTGCAACGACTCAACCTCATTCCATGTATCTTATGAGAAGCTAGCTATCATGGATAAAGTTTGAAAGCTGCCCTTTCCACCAAGTCGCCATTTTAGGTTTCAAATTGACCATATCACCCTTCACTTCACCCGAATAAAAAAGAACACCATCAAAGATCCCCATCCTTAGATCCACTACTCATGTTCTAAAGCAGAAACATTGAACCTCATATTTTCTCCTTATCTCAATTGCTCTAAGTGGCACAGGCTCCGCAACCTACTTGTCTTACATTATTGTCCAAGAAAAAGAGAGTCAAAACTATGTCCCTTTTACTTCTTTTGTTTAATTATGCAATGGTAATGGACGGGAAAGGAAGAGGATCTGGTCCATACGAAAAGATGAGTTTTAACTAAATTCAAGCTAAGGTTATGTTATTCAATTTAAACACCATCAAGTTGACAATAACTTGAACTGAGTTGTTTCTGTTTTCAATAAAGCTTAGAATTTGAACATTTTGGTAAATATATAATATTAGTATTAGAGATTGTAGAGTCAAGATCATTTGTCCAATTTTATGGTGTTTTATTTTGTCCCATAAATCTCAGTCATTTATTTATGCGAGCTCCGCATGGGTCCCGCATAAATAAACGCGGGACTTACATAAATAAATGGCTGAGATTCATGACAGAATAAGACACCATAAAATTGAATAGAGAATCTTATCCCAAGATTGTATTAGAAGTGTCAAGATTAGAACAATATGTAATTTGCCATTCTATAGTTTGAAAAGTCATATAATACCAAACTTATTACTTTCGTTTTTGTGAATCCGTACCCATCTAATACATTGTTAAAAAAAATGTTTTTGTTTATATTCAAAACTTGTTTTATAAAAATGGTGAAAAAGGTCAAAAGACAATCCATTCCACGCTGGCCATCCGATCCCACGTGCCAATATCTCGTCCTTGTCCGTGACGCTTTTCTATGACTTTAACGCTACAACTCTGCCCTCCCTCCCTCTGGTCCACTTTACTCGTTTGTCAGCCCTCTCTCTCCGTCTCATCTCTCCATTGTAGTATGATTTAGTGTCCCTTTGATCCTCGGACATGAAATGATGGACAGTTCCTATTCATATCTCAAACCTCTGCAACTTATCGCTCCTATTCCTCGTCAATTTCTTCTTTCCTTCCTCTGGTAACAATTTGTTCCCTCATTTGTTTTGTGCTACTGGTTCGGTCATACTGTTGCTTGTGATTTTCTTTAACAGGCCTTGTTTGTGTTAATTTGTTGTCTTGGTAACTGAGGAGAGGAAAATATTATTTAGTTTGAGTTTTGACCGTGTAATTATGTTTTGACCATGATTATCTTTCATCATAAGCATCATTCATTTGCAGCTGTGGGTTACCTAAGCTCTTATAACTCAACCCCTCCTATTTGTTTCCTTTATATAATTTTCATATACTGTTATCTGGTAAGTTTACATTTTCTTTTTTTATAATGAAGTTGTTCGCTTTGTTTGAGGTTCGGTTTTTACCAATACGAATTAAAGAAACATGCTTGAAAAATCTTGTCTTGAATCTTTTTCTTTTTATATTTGCCCATTCATGCATGTTTTACATATATACATTAAGTTAGTTCCTTCCCGGATATGTTACAATGAGTAGAAAGTACGTTGCTAATGAGTGGATACATGGTTGGCCTGAGTATTTAAAGTAATGAAAATCACATCTGGAATTGAAATCCTAGAATTAATATTTTTCTTTTTCTGCCAGATCAGATAATGAAAACGGTTATTTCTTCCATAATCAACAATTTGTTTTAATATTGGCTATTCTCAGTTTTCTTTCCTCTGTCAAATTGATACCTAGTGTGTGATACATCTTCCAATGCTTTCAGATTTGCCTCAGCAAGCAGCCATGGGAATGATGGAGTCCTGCGATTGCATTGACATGTGGCCCCATGATGAACTTCTTGTGAAATATCAGTATATCTCGGATGTTTTAATTGCGTTTGCATACTTTTCTATTCCTATTGAGATTATCTACTTTGTGCAAAAATCGGCCTTCTTCCCATACAGAGGGGTGCTCATGCAGTTTGGTGCGTTTATTGTTCTTTGTGGAGCAACCCACTTCATAAATTTGTGGACACTCTACATGCATTCTAAAGCAGTTGCTGTGGTTATGGCTATTGCAAAGATTTCTTGTGCTTTCGTGTCTTGTTTCACTGCATTAACGCTTGTTTACATTATTCCTGATTTGTTGAGTGTTAAAACACGGGAAATGTTTCTCAAGAACAAGGCTGAAGAACTTGACAAGGAAATGGGGCTTATTCTTACACAAGAAGAGACAGGAAGACATGTCAGAATGTTGACCCATGAGATTAGAAACACTCTTGACAAAAATACTATCCTAGAAACCACTCTTGTTGAATTGGGTAGGACCTTAGGCCTGGAGGAATGTGCGTTGTGGATGCCATCACGGTCTGGCACGACTCTACAACTTTCACATATGTTGAACTACCAAGCACAATATGGGTCTACCGTGCCAATAAACCTGTCCATAGTAACTGAAGTCTTTAATAGTGCACGAGCATTGCGCATACCATATAATTGTCCACTGGCTAGGATCAGGCCTCTTGTAAGTCGATATGTGCTACCAGAAGTTGTTGCAGTCCGTGTACCTCTTTTACATTTATCAAATTTTCAAATTAATGATTGGCCTGACCTTTCTGCAAAAAGCTATGCTGTCATGGTTCTGATCCTTCCTGCAGATAGTGGTAGAAAATGGCGTGACCATGAGTTAGAACTTGTTACAGTTGTTGCGGACCAGGTACATTTACCTTCCAGATTGTTTGACTTGTTTTCCATTTCCTATTCACTTAACCTTTATGCTCAATTCCTTGCCTGCAAGCAAATATATAAGTCACAGACCTGTATGCATTCTTATATTAATTTCATCAAGTTGTAGGAAGCTATTTAAAACATAAGAACTAAAGATTGTGGTTATAAGTTCCCAATTGATGCTATGATTAGTTCGTAGGAATTCTACTTAGAACATGTTTATTGGTTAAAACAGATTTTTTTCTCTTCATACAGGTGGCAGTTGCTCTTTCACATGCTGCAATTCTGGAAGAATCTATGCGAGCACGTGAACAGCTCCTGAAGCAGAATATTGCTTTGGACACAGCTCGTAAAGAGGCAGAAACGGCAATTCATGCTCGCAATGACTTTCTCTCTGTCATGAACCATGAGATGAGGACACCAATGCATGCAATCATTGCATTGTCTTCTCTTATGCTAGAGACTGAGCTAACTCCGGAACAAAGAGCTATGATTGAGACAGTTTTAAAGAGTAGCAACCTCTTAGCAACACTTACCACTGACGTGCTAGATCTTTCGCAGCTTGAAGATGGCAGCCTTGAGTTGGACATTGGAAGGTTCAATCTTCATTGCATGTTTAAAGAGGCATGTAATACGTATTTGAATGTTTTCCAGTTGAATATCTTCTTTTCTAACTGATTTTGATATAAACTTGTGGCTTCCCAGCAATTATCTGAGCCTAGTTGTCTTTCACTCTGTCAATGTAGGTTGCCAATTTGATACAGCCTATTGCATGTGTAAAGAAACTATCTATGAACTTGATTCTGGCCTCTGATTTGCCTCCGCTAGCTGTTGGTGATGAGAAACGGCTTATGCAAATTATTTTGAATGTTGTTGGCAATGCAGTTAAATTCTCAAAGGAGGGTTGTGTTTCTATTATAGCATCTGTTGCGAAACCAGAATCATTAAGGGACTGGAGGCCTCCTGAATTTTACCCGATTGCCAGTGATGGCCACTTCTTCTTACGAGTTCAGGTTGATTAATCTGTTCCTGGTTGATCTTTAGAGGTTAAGGCATCTCTTTTCATATGATAAGACTAAGAAAATGTTCTCTCGACAATTTTGTTCTACTCTTTGCTAATCATCATCTATTTTGATGGTTAGCCTATGTGGTCTTGCTGGCAGCATAAATGCCTAAGTTTTTAGTACAGGTCACCATTTAACTGCTGGCATTGCTTTTTCAACCTGGAATTTGTTTGAAATTTGATCTATTTAAAAGTCGCGAACAAATAGACTTCTGCAGGTTAAGGATTCTGGCTGTGGTATGATTTCTGCAGGTTAAGGATTCTGGCTGTGGTATTCTCCCACAAGATATCCCCGTGCTTTTCACTAAATTTGCTCAGCCTCGAAGTGGATCCAGTCGAACTAATGGTGGCGCAGGTCTTGGACTTGCCATTTGTAAACGGTAGATCTCGGAACATGCATAAGACAACTTTAATGCTTTCATTTAGAGTCTACTGACATTTGAACGTGGCTGGAAACATTTCAAAATCACTATCTTTTCTTCTCAATAGTTTCCTCTACTTTTTTTATTAAAAAAAGGTATAAAAAGTCAACCTAGTTACATACTGTAGAAACTACCATATTAACTTTGGCATGCTGCAACTTTACGTTGTATATTGCTCGCAGTACTACAGCAACAAAATAATTGCAACTGCTTCTTTATGACACCAGCTCTTTCCTTTTGTCTATTGCATTGTCACTCCACTTGAATTACTGCACCAGGTTCGTAACGCTCATGGGAGGTTATATTTGGATCGAAAGTGAAGGCCTTGACAAGGGTACTGTGGCAACATTCATTGTGAAGCTCGGCCTTTGTGATAATCCTGATAAATCGTCTTTGCTCCAAGCTGCAATAAGAGGACGAGCAAACCGTGCCAGTGCAGACTTCACCGAACACAAACCTCCGTTTGGTTTCAATGACGGAATTACTCCCCGTCATCGTTACCAAAGAAGTCTTTAGTTATAAAGCCGTGGAAGCAGATTTCAAGCTTTTCTTTTCTTTTTTTTTTTTGTATAAAGGGAAAGAGAATAAATCGGTTACAAAAATAAGTACGAGGAAACAGATTCTCTACATATTCTCTAAAATGATACATTAACACCTTAAAAGTGTACAATCAAAATAAGTGATACCAATATCAGGTAGGGCAGCCTGAGTAACGAGCTAGTCTGCGCATACTTTACTTTCTTGCAGTAGATTTCAAGCTTTTGGAGATGATGAATTGTTTTCTAGTTCCTGATTTGTAACTTGAAAGTCACAATACAATAATTACAATGTCAGACATGGATACAAGTGCTAGGAGAACCATTACGTCGGGGCATATCTTTGTCATGTAATGTAGTTGATTCGTGATTAGTGGATCATTCTTCAGCAATATCTATGTTTATAAACTGCCATTTGCACCGCTGATTATAACCGGTCTTCAAAGGGGCTACTCAGGTCAGGATTTCGGTCTCAAACCTCTGGGAAGCGGATTCCGAAATTATGATGCAAAATTTCCTGGGGAAAGCACATTCTAAATACTTTTGGAACCTAATTTAGCTAGCAGAAATCCCATGAAGAATTGGAACTTGGAAGGATAGTTTTCACACGAGCTAGACCATCAACAAAAATTGATATGCCAACGAAGAGAAGAAAATATCACCAACAACACTGCAACTGACAATTAATATGAAGGGGAATGCTTATCCAACGAATTCAATCAATCGGAACTTTCAGGCCCTTGTTTAATCGTAGATTGCCTTCTGACTTTTTTATTATTTTTCCCAGAGCAGATTGGGGGTTAATTTTTACCAGCTAGGAGGAAGATAGCCTAACAAATGCTGCACATTAAAGTCCTCCTTCCCTAAAATTTGCAAGTAGAGTTTGTTGCTCATATCTTCCTTTCAATCATCTGGCCCAGATCACTATGTATTGAGATCAATGCCTGTTTCGTGCATTGCTTCCTCTTTGCTCTACTAAGTTGCGATGATTTCTGAAAATTACAGCAACCATCAAACCTGAACTAAAACCAATAGCATCGATGGATTTATACGAATCAACTATCAAAAATGATATAGAATCCCTGATTCAAACCGACACTAGGGATACCGACACCAGGAATGCCCGTATCCTAGAATTCTTTACATCAACATTTAATATATTAAGTAGCATAGTGCAGTTACAACAAAAGAACACACAATTACGACAAAACTATTCTGCCAAAGCAAAGATCTTTAAAGTAGTCAGCGAGGGCTTTACTTCTTGGATTTCTTCGAAGTCCTGCTAGCGACACAACAAAAGATGAGTATCTGAATATATCGGAACAGAGTCAACAAGTTTTAAACCTCTGAAACAAAGGCTTACTCGTCTGGTTGAGATGCAGCAGCAGCAGTTGGAGCACCTATTGGCTTATCACCTCCTCCTGGTCCCTGCAAGAAATTCAAATCAAATCCACCATCAAAAAATATTGCAATGAAAACAGTAAAAATAATGTGATAAAGCTGTGAGGATTTTACTGATTTTGGATGATAGCATTTAATGAGTTACATTATTAAAGGAACTCAATAGATCGACACAGTAAGTGCAAACATTCGTTAACTCCAAACACTCATTAAAATGGAACCATAACAATTCTCAACAACGGCAATTGGTCCTTGGGTCCACAAAATTTAAGATAAAGGAGCAATTCTTAATCACCAAGAAAAGTGGAATTCTAGTGTTACCTGGGCCAATCGTGCCTCTCTTCTAGCAAATTTTCTTTCCCTGCTTGCCTTGTTCTTAGCCCTCTTAGCCTCAAACTGATCAGATAAATTCTTCTCTCTTGCTTTCTCAGCCTTTGATTTGTGAATGCTCTCCATAAGAACACGCTTGTTCTTGAAGACATTACCTTTCACTTTCATGTACATGTCATGGTACATGTGTTTGTCAATTTTTTTTGCCTCCCTGTACTTGCGAAGCAAGCGCCTTAGCACACGCATCCTTCTCATCCAAAGAATCTTTGTTGGCAGCCTTGCTTCTCTTGTACCCTTGCGCTTACCTAGAGTTGTTCCAAAATGCTTAAAAGTTTAAAACTTAAGAGACAGCCAGAGTACAGCAGGAAAAAGAACTACATTTTGAACTAGAATGCCCATGAAAAACTAAAACATATGCAACAAAGTCCACTTATCCACGATGGGCATATCTGAATTGATTAGAAAAAAAAAGGAATTCCATATGGTCTACATATAACAAAATGTAGCACTAAGAACAGTGAGCGTTTATAATACAAATAGAGTTTTATGACAATTTAAAATGAAACCCCTAAAGATCTAAAATGTTTAGGGAACAAATACCATATCCAGAGTGACGCCCTTTCCTCTTAGCTTCCTTCATACGACGTGCACGAGACCGAGAGTGAATTTTGGTTGGCTTCCTGATGATAAAACCATCCTTAACCAACTTCCTTATGTTTTGGCCTGAAGTTAAATCATCAATAAATAAATAATTTGTAAAACAAAAGTAATATGCGCCACAGATGCACTTCAAGTTCAAATGGATGACACAAATTACATTCAACATGTAAGCTAAAAAGAACAATAATGAAATGTAATGCAATATAGACGTTCCCTCAGAGGACCTTTTCAAATCACACACAAAAAGCTGCACCAGCTAGTGTCATACGACACTTGCAAAGAACTAGATTTTCATCCTCGTAAGAAAATACTTTTACACACGCATAAAATTACAATTTAACAAAAGATCATTTCGATAAACTCGAATTGAGAACTCTTAAACAATCTATTGAACACACAGACAAAAACACATAAAATGGTTAAAAGAGTGCAATGACATAAAATGAGGAGGACGCGTAAAACTTCGGTATGGTAGTCCACACGTTAAACAAGTTACTTCTGCTACCTGTATGCACTAAAGAGTCATTAAAGTAATTATCACACAAGAGTTTAGAAGGAGAAAACAAATGAAATTGAAAACGTACGAGAATTGGCCATGGAGATCTCGTTGACTTCATTGGGATCAAGCCACACCTTCCCTTTTCCGCACTTCAGGACACTAGCGGCTAGCCGCTTTTGGAGTTTCAGCGAAACCATCTCTTTCTCTCGCCGTTTCTGCCTCTGTGCAGCAGCTGCGATGGCCGAGTGGTACGAGAAATTGTATTTATACAATGGCTTTTTCTTCGGCTTTAGTTAGTTCTAGGGTTTTCTCAGGATAACCTTTTCTCATGGGCCTTGTTTGGGCTTTCTATATTTTGAGCTGAGAATGGGATTTATGGTCATCTAATTATCAACAGAAGAATTTCCCATGGGATTACTTGGACGCTCTACCAACCTATTGCGCTCTTCACGTTGCACATGAGACAAGCCCACTTCGGTTATAACTCACGTTTATTCCTAGTACTGCGACCAAGTCTCTTACAACAGCAATAATATATTTCATTACATAATAGGAGAACCATTCCTATAAAAACCACATTCTTCCTTGTCCTGCTCATCAACAGCCAATTGTTCCATTCTTATCTACCAATCATCCAACAAAAATGGTTCTTATCCGTGTTTTTTTTGCGATTTATTTTCTTCTTCTGCCGTTGTTGGTCAACTCTGCAAGAGATTACGGCTACGGCCCTGGTTCGGACAGTGTAAAGTCCAACTATCAGCCAACACAAGGTCCAGCAACACCATACATCGTAATCTAGGAGTCCAGACTCTTCAGGAGGCTCCGCCGCTTATCATGACCCATATGTACCGTGATACTCACGGAGCCGTGTACTGCAGATCTCTGCATTAGTTAGGACTTAGTGTTTTAGTTGTTTCTTTTCCTTTGTAAAAAAAAACAAACAACGAGCCAACGTCATACAGAGTCCAACAAGAAAATGCCCCAAAACCGAAGCAAGATGAAGTCAAACTAGATTACAACTCCAAATCACCATCAGATGAAGTTAAACCAGATATTGTTATTCCAAATTATAGCCCTAAAACATCAGCAAGGACTATCAGATCAGATTACACTTCAAAGTTAGCACCAGATGTTGCTAAGCTGTATTACAATGCGACTCCAAAGCCATTTTTTGTCAAGCTCAATGACATCCCTAAATCAAAACCCAATCTTGATGTTGTCGACGTAGGACTTTTTTGTCCTTTTCTATAAGTTGGACAATTATTAATTATATTTTCAATTTTTAAATAACTTATCGGTTAATTTATATAATTTGATCCTAACAAAGGTAATAAAATAACCCAATAAATAATCTAGATTAATGGGTCAAAGTTTGGGAGAAAATTGGATCTCAATTATCATAGACTGAACCCATATCGAGCTTGTGATGGAGAAGTTCGATATGAAAGCTATATATATAAAGGTTAAGGTCTCCTTCAGTTAATTATGTAATTTGTAAGCATATGGATCCTCTGACCCGTTAGGAGTGATTACGTCTTAAGGAAACTGAAGAAAAGCGTTAAAACGAGTCCCGGTGGTCAACTTCCTCAACTATCTCGGGAATATTGGAGCTCGTTTTGGCATCGAAAACTGCTTCGGAACTCTGGATGGAACCAAAATTAGGTATTCCGCATTTCCGTCATTTTTAGCCTTTCATGAACGATTCGAGGCACGTAATAAGGTCTATCCTATGTGTTACGAGTGGTATTGGAGCGGTTACACGTAATAAGGTGCCGCCAAAATTTCAAAGTAAACACTACCGCAGCAAGCTCAAGATCATGCGTAGGATAGTTTTGTTCGTGTGGCTTCAGTTGCCTAGAGGCATATGCAACTACCTTTCCATCCTACATCAAAACATAACCTAAACCATTTTTAGATGCATCACTAAATATAACATATTCCTTACCAGAAGTGGGTTGAGCCAACACAGGAACTTCGGTAAGCATTCTTTTTGGTTGGTCAAAACTAGTTTGACATCTAGTAGACCATTCATACTTCACTACTTTTCGAAGCAATTTAGTCAAAGGGGATGCTATCACCGAGAACCCCTTCACAAACCAGCGATAGTAGCCAGCCAAACTAAAAAAACTTCTTGCTTTTGCCACATTCCGTGGTAGCTTCTAGTTAACAATTGCTTCAATCTTATTGGGATAAACCCTAATCCTTTGAGAAGAAATAGCATGTCCTAGAAAAGATACCTCCTGAAGCCAAAAATCACACTTATTCAGCTTAGCATACAACTGCTTTTCCAGTAAGGTTTGTAACACAATTTGCAGATGCTTAACATGATCATGCTCATTCTTGGAATAGACCAAGATATCATCTATAAACACCACTACAAACTAGTCTAAATAGGGCTAAACACTCTAATCATCAGAACCATGAATATAGCTGGAGCATTAGTTAACCCGAATGGCATTACCAAGAATTCATAGCATCCATAATAGGTCCTAAATGTAGTCTTTAAACCATCTACATCCTTTACCCAAAGTTGATAGTATCCTGATTGCAGATCTATCTTTGAAAACTAAAACAAAAATTCGGTAATGTTGTCACCTGCAACCAAATATAAAAAGAAGTTAACTTCTTACAACACAAATTAATGTAGTAGTGAAAAGTAGGGATCGTCCCATGAGGAATCTATTGGTAAATATTATATGAGTTAAAAACTTAAAAAAAATTGGGGGGTTGAATTGACGTGATTTAAAGATATTAAAAATGACAAAAATTGAAATAATGAAAATATTCAGATCTGGAAAATTAATAATGCACCTTAGTTTTTGGTCACTTACGTTATCAAACTAACATGGATCATCGATATAAAATTAAGTTCATTAACAAATACTCATTGGGTGATATTCTCTCTTAAGATTAAATGAATAGAAACATGTATTCTAATAACTCTTATTAACCAACAACTTATATACGATCTTAAGTTTGATTAATTAATGTCTTTAAGAACCAAGAGAACCAGTGAGCAAGACAATACACATACGATATGTATTTAATATAGATAGGTATCGTTCCTAGAATTTCCAATCCCTAACGTAAAGATGGCAATCTTAATTGCCACTTTGGATTAGCAAAACTAAACGTCAAATCCTATTAATCTAGCTGTAAATTAAAACAATCAATTCTTAGTTGCGCATCACAATTCAATCGTAAAAAGCAATTTGGAAGACACTTAATATTCATCAATGAAATAAACTTTATTCAAAAAATCTCACACATACTAGATGATAATATGGTTCCTTTCAACCTAGAAGGAGAATTTAACTACTTATAACAGAGGTAAAACCTAACAGAAGAATAGCAAAACACATAGTCTCCATATATGGTCTTTTTCAGAAAAAAATACGAAAATCCTCTAAACCCAGGAAAAAAATAGCCAAAAAATGTAAAGATGATGTAACTAGATGTCCCCCCTCTTCCCTCTTATCGTTATCTTTATCAGATTCACTCCCCACATAATCAGGAAGTAGATTCCCACCTAAAAGACAACAACTTGATTCCCTAAATAATAAAAATCCTAATTATATCGAATCTATATTCAAATCAGATTCTGTAGATAGATTTTTCCTTTGCACGTGCCCACGCTTAGTCAAAAACTTTTCTGCCAACTAGGAATTCGAATTATCTTTGCTTTCCTTGCATCTTTTTGATTCAAATTCATGTCCCATGTGTTGAAAACCATTTGAGAATAATTAAGAAACAAGTTCATTAATTTTAAATAAAAATTTCAACATATTAAAGAGATTTGTAGCCAAAGTTAGTACAAAAATAACAAATTAGTATCTTGATCGCAGATCTATCTTTGAAAATACTCCTGCATCTTTCAATTGATCAAACAGATCTTCTATCATTAGAAATGGATACTTATTCTTCACTGGGACTCTATTCAATTGCCTGTAATCGATGCACATTCGAAAAGTACCATCCTTCTTCTTAACAAACAGAACCAGTGCTCCCCATGGTGAAACATTAGGTCGAATTAACACTTTATCCAGTAGCTCTTGCAACTGCACCTTCAACTCATTCAATTCAATAGGAGCCATCCTGTATAGTGCTCTGGACATAGGAGCAGTGCCAGGTATAACTTCAATAGATATCTCCACTTCCCTTTCAGGAGGAAGTCTGGGTAGCTCTTCAGGAAACACATCCGAAAAATTTCTCACCACTGAAATATCTTGTAGCTTAACACCCCCTTTCTTAGAATCAATCACAAAATCCAGATAAGCTTCACATCCCTTCCTAAGGCACCTTCGAGCTTGTATAACAGATACCACATTAGCCAAAGAACTAATGCGGATGCCATGCAATATCATTTCAGGTTGATCAGGCTTCCTAAGCACAACTGTCTTAGCTACAGATCTTTGAGTGAATTCGGGTGTACTGAAGGCACCTTCATGACTTCTTTTTTCCATGGATTGACCTCCTCTAGAAAAACTAGGCCGCTCCTTAAAGAAGGGAGATAACACAGTGCACCATCTGTTCAGGTGGGCAACTAATTTCATCTAATACCTCTTTACTTTTTCTAACCAAAATTTTGCCTTTTTAGACTCCTCCAGAGATGTTCCAGTAAATTATTCAGCTCCATACTTCCACAACTGATTAATCGAAGCCTTAGGTGCATTAATACGGTGTAACAAAGTCATAGCTTAACTAAAGTTTCCCTCTGAGCTAGAGATGGTTACCCCAGAGGGGCCCGAAATAGATGGACGAGATCGCGCAGGATTGTTACTCTCCATAACCTCATCAACGGCCTTATGAGATCTTTCCATACCCAAATCTAAAACCCAAACATGGGACAACCTGTATTAGGTCAAACACAACTCTTATATCTAAGTATAAGTAATAGTTAAGCACTGGTTAAACCAAAATTGCCTAAACCATACTTGGATACCAAATGATGTAACACCCACATGCCCCCTAGGAGGATATGCAGATGCCACACAAAACAGTACTGAAACAATATAAAACATGCTAAAATACTTCAAAAAACCCAAGTAACATACATTACATTTCATAGGTTGAGTCATATTCAGAACATAATATACACATGGTACTTATCACATGCAAGCCTTAAATCCAAATCCAATTTGTATTATAGTTATTACAAACCATTAAACATAATACAAAATACAATGTCTCATTACATTAAATACATCTAAAAACAACTTAAAAACTCAAACAAAACAACTTCCAAACATGTCACATCCTTCATTGGCCATTATGGTTGTTCCATCCTTAAGTATTCTTATCAGAACCTACACGGTGGTAAAACCACCGTGCTAAGCATATAACTTAGTGGGAAATAACTAAATAAGATATAAACTGATGAATGTTTCTAACAGTCGTCTAGCATTCACATGTACAAAATCAAACCATATCACAAGCAATCTTTAATTGTTCATATTAAAGAGCAATCCAAACATTATGTCTTGGAACAGAATATGATTCATCAATACAAAACAAAACATATAAATATTAGAACAAAATGTACAAGTATCAGAACAAGATATAATTCTTTCATATCAGAATACCACTTATATCATATCAGAATATGTCTTGTATCAAATTAGAACTTGTCTTGTATCAGAACAGAACTTGATTATGTCAGAACAGAACTTGATTATATCATAACAGAATTTAGTTGTATCAGAATTGAACATATACCAGAACACAAAATAGGTTAGCCTGGTAGTCCTTTTTACAGAAGTAGGTAACGGGAACAGTATCACATAACAGGAGAGACTTATGTCTCACAATCAGGGGATACCGTAATGTGAATAATCAGAGGACATCGTAGTGTCAATAATCAAGGGACACCTTAGTGTTAAGTTACAGGGGACACCTTAGTGTTAAGTTACAGGAGCAGCTGCAGACTCTTCTAGGCATGCCTATTTACCCACAACTAGGACTTGGCAGTTTTAAAACAAAATGTTTCGAATTTCAGAATCACATGTAAAAGATGTAGTGCAGATTATATGTCTTTATTCCATTTTGCTCAAATTGAACATATTCATTCACATTCGATCAAACTTAACATGCCTTATAAACAAAAGCCTTTGTATCAATAAATCAATGAAGCTTTAATTCATTACACATTACATATAATCATACAAATTTCCAATTCACAAACAATCATATCCAATTCACATCACATAAATCTTTTGGAATACTTTTATGTTCATAGGAACACATTCTTCCTTGAACAAACCATACAACTCAACATTAGATACATTATTATTAAACCACATATTCATTAAATTATCATCTCAATTATCAATCCATAACTTATTCAACCCTTAATTAACTCATTTCATAACAAATTATATTCATTTCCAACCTTAATTAAGCCCAATTAAACCATTATAAAGTATCTTAACCTTATATAGTCCAACAATTGCCCAAAACCAACCTTTTCTCCTTCCTAAGTACTTCCCACGACCGTGGGAATGAGCCTTATAAATCCCACAATCATGGGATGAGTAGACCGAAAGTTCACTCACCCACAACCTTCAATTTGTTTCTAAAACTTGACTTCTTCACTTCCATTCAATACACCTTCAACATAGTCCTTTAATTACCCTTCAATTCTACCTTATTCATGGTTTTATACCTCATCAAATTCATGTTCAAATCTAATTCAAAAATCATCCATTAGGCAGCTCACAATCCATAATCTTTCATGCATCAAAATCCAAAGCAAAAGTTATCAAACAAGTATCATATTCAAGACCTCAATTCATCATCAACTCAATACATATTCTAGCCAATTCAAGCATCATATAATTCATATCACAACATGTTATCGAGTTTAGAATTCCCTTACCTATTTAACTTCAAAGTCCTACTTCAAAGAACAAGCAAAACTAGCCCTTCATGCAACCAACACACATCCTAGATCAAGACGAAAATTTTAGCACCAAGAAGACAATAACACAAAAAATAGCAGGATCTACTTCCTTGATGCAATATCTTACCAAGATTCCAAGTGATGATGATCCAAAATCAAGCATAAATTCCAGTAATTGAGAGGAAGTGAGAGGTTTCGGTGGTGAGAGTAGTGAGAAGGCAACAGAATCACCAAATGGGTTGGAGTGATTCAGCCTTTACTTTGCAAGGTGTCCTAACTTTGAAGGGACACATGTCCTTCCATAGTGTGACCTACATGCCAATATAGGAGTGAGCCACTTATCTTCTTATCATGTTGCCAAATGTCACAACTCAATTAGGCCACTTGTCACTTACTTATTGCTGCCACTTGTCAATTTATTAACGATGCCATTTGTCACTTAATTTTCCATGCCAAATGTCACTAGTTCATAAGCTTAATCATCCAATTTTCTATATACCAACTTGTCTTGACACTTGACATTTTCCTAGTCTAAATGCACATTTTAATACCTCAATTTTCTAATAGTATCAATTAATTCCAAGTTACTAATCATGGTTTGATGGAGCATAAATTCAAGACCTATGTAATTCACAATTTCAACACCTATAACACATGTTCTTTTATGAACATGTAACATTTCAACTAGGGTATAATTTGGGACCTTTCACACATCATAATAATTAAATTACAAAAAATCATTGAATTATGTGCGTCTTTTATTCGTAGTTTAGTTACAAGATGAAGGTATTGATGACACAAGGAGTTGTAGTTTCTTGACATCATTCAGTTGTAGAGGCAATCTCTAATTTTTGTCAAATATTTCTACTACAAGTCATATATGTTGGTAAAAGAATATTGAACGCTAAATATATACATAATATAAACATATAAACCAAACATAATCTCTAATCTAGGTGTTTAATCCCCATACTAAAATTTTAAGAAGCAACATAGGTAAATCTCACAATCATTGCTTTGTATAACAATGATCAAATTAGTTAAAATGTTATTACTTCTCTATCACATAATAACAATTTGGAATTGAAAAAACCAATATTGCATTCAAACTAACGAAATCTTATTCTTACTTATTCTCTTTCCTAAACAATTCTCCTACATAAGAGATAGGAAATATAGATAAGTAAATAATAAATTTGCATCAAACCAAGTGGCACCATCACCCACCACAAAATATATGTCGATAGTAAAAAAAAAGTTAATTACTATATAAAAATGCATGGGATTTTATCTTAACAAAATATGTTAATATCCAAGTCTTCCCTACCTCATGTATATGATTTCAGTCGAATATCCAAATCTTTGTTACTTATGATAAAATATAACAACACCACCAATGGTTGTTATAAAGTACAGGGACAAAAAACTACAAAAAAAGTATTCAACTTTATATTGTTATCTAAACTATTATTTTTTAAAAAAATACATGCTAGGTAATAACAAAACAAAGGCAATACACATATATGAATCAATGTTAATATTCAAATGATTATTAATATTTTTGGCATACTTAGAAACAAATAGTCAAAAAAGATATGTCCAAGTTTTCTTCTAACAATTGGTTTAAGTCTGCCAACACATTTATTAACTTTTTTTCGTAATTAACTACTAATTGTAACAATTGAGTCCATTATGGCAAAGCCCAAACAAACTCCAAGAACTATACTCTCAATTACGAAAATGGATGAAATTTTACTAACAAATTGCTAAGTAAACATAGTGTAAGATATATACAAAGAAATTTAGAAATTAATTTCTTTTAATTTACACAATCATTCCACTATGTTACTTAAGCAATTACTAGGATTAAAATATGAAAATGTCACTTTGGACAAACCTAATATTTCAAACAATGTTATTATTAATAGACATGTAAGAATAATTTCACAAAAAACAAATTAATGTTAATAATATCAAGTATACATAGTCCAAAAAAATAGCAACATTTGCACCAATATTAATATTAGCCAATATGGTTACATCAAGGATTTGATGTAACCTCTTTCAAAGGAATTTTACATAAATAGATTTAGAAGCTAACAGTCTACTACGAGACAAAGCTTTCTTTCCAACTATCATCAACTACGGTTATATTGCATCACTAATGCACACCTATAAACACATCAAAATAATTACCCCCATTCTTTAAAGTTCAATATATATGTTATGAAATTTGTTTCTGTAGACGCATTCGTTTTTTAAGCTTTAATTTAATGTCACTTCTCATTTATGCCTTTTTTTTGTCTCTTCTGCTTTTCTCTATTTTTTATCTTCAACTTCCATCATCGGCCTAGCTCTAACTCTTCTTCGATGCCTACATTTCATCTAAAATATAAAAAAACGTATTGAAGGCCTTTTCCAGATATACCACTCTCTAAAACCTCATCTTCTTACTATTCTCCTTCATTTTCGTCTCTTCATGCCTCATCACAAAGCTTAACCTTATCCTCCTTAATCATTATATTATCTCGTCATGCCTAGGGACATTTTTTTTGGGTTTTCATTGGCGTTTCCATGTACCTCCAGATATATTACTCACTTATATTTTTCATCATTGACGCTTCCTCATGCTTCAAGACTTCTTCTATTTTTATCATTTAAGTAAGATGTTAACTATTCATGTAAACCAGAAGTTACAGACAAATAGTTTAATAACTCATTGCTTTTACATCATCTACATCCCACAAAATCTTCCTCATTTTCCTTGCTACTCCCAACCACTGTTACACTTTGTTGGGTGATCTTTGTGATAATCAATCCTCATCTATAAACATACTTGCAAAGATAGTTTAGGACAAAATGTCCCCCTAAGTTGTTTGCAGTTGTCATCATCGACTACAGTATTCAATAATTGCATGATGATGTTGTAATTGACATTTGGGCATAAAAAAAACATCTAGCACTTAAATGAGGAAGTTCACTAAAAATATTTCTCTGTATGTACCCTCTTGACTTTCTCTAAAATGCATTTAATTACTATCTGGTAATAATTAACTTTGTTTTCCTCCCAAGGCCTCAACATCATACCGTCATCAACTTTTCATATGCTTGTTTCACCTGCTTGGAACTTCCACGATCTATGCCGCACTATCACCATTAATCTCCTTCACTTAATTCTCTTTAATTTTTAAACATAGCTCGCCCGAATCAAAGCAAACACACAACCAGTAGCAGAGGCTCTCCTCATCCTAAATATCTCAATCTATATAAGTTCATCGAATCCTATAAATAAACCAATTTAATTGTTTGAGTTAGGCTTTGTATCAATTTGTTCACCTTTTTCAAATATTATCATATTTGAAAACTCTGCAAATACTCATGCAATATACTTAAATAAAAGTACATTCACACTTTATAACCAAACTTTAGTATTTTAGTTTAATTTGGTTCAAATATCATACCTTTTTCTTTACGCTACTATTTTGCTAAAATGTTTTGTAGGCAACAACATCATATGCTCCTATAATTTGAAATTTGAAATCAAATTAACTTTACAACATCCTCTTATTGATTTTAATATGCTTACATATTATCTTTCATTTTTTTCTTTCTCATGGATGAGATAAGGACCCAATCACTACAAGAAATACATACAATCCGCGTGAAGACTTTTCATGATGTTTAAAAAACTTCACAAATAGTTTGCATTTTTCACAACGATTTATGCAAACGTCAAGGATTTGTAACACTTTTTACGATGTTTTATCAATAAAAAATCGCGAAATAAAAACCGTGACGTTTTGTTGAAGAAGACGTCGTGGAAGGTTTACTTAAAACATTCTACTTCAGGAGCAAAATGACACCGTTTGGTTTAAAACCAATCGACGTCATTTTGGTTTTCTTAAAACCTCTACCCGAGTCCCCTTCCTCGCCCACCTGCGCGCTGAATGTGTGGAGTGTTTATAGAGATGGATTTAAATGAGTTCTAATGAAGATTTGGCGAGGCCGTGGTATAGAGTTGATAAAATGATAAGTTTTTTATGAAATGAAAGTGTAAAAAGGTGGAAAAAATGCATAAGATGAAAGTAGATGGAGAAAAAAAATGCAGAAACTGGAATTTGCATGTATGAGAATCTACTTTTTGATGTTTAAGTTTAAATCTTGGATTTTTATTTGATTTGTGTTGTTGAGCTAAAATTAAGCTAGAAGAATTGGTTTAAGTGTTTTATGTGTTAATTAAAGAAGATAGAAGTAAGAAAAATCCGCAAAAAAATTACAGTAGAGAGAGGAAGTATATGTGAAATTTCGAATTTTTGATGTTTGAAGTATAAATTTGAATTTGACTTATTTAGAGATTGTATTGGATATAGAAATGCAAAATAGATG
>JAOSBP010000004.1:6448864-6460186 GCA_027563825.1 Erythroxylum mucronatum
ATTTAGATAAAAACTGGAAATCAAGTAAGAAAATGACGACTAAGAAATATTAGCTTTTATTAATTGAAGTATCCTAAACCATTGACAAGTAGAAGCTCTCAAAATAAAATAAAGAGTAAACAGGTTGTCAGTTTTTGTATATTAAAAGATTGATGAGGATATTGTTTTCATCATCGTATTAACAAAAACTTAATGGATCTTTCAATCATTAAACTCGAAATGTTTAAAATATTTTGAACCTTTTATATATCATTATAACCAACGGTCCAAATTCCTAAAAGATGGTGGGCAATAGTTCTGCGGTGGCCACGAGTTCTTATCTTGACATAATGGATAATATTTATTTTTCAGTAATAAAGCAGTTTGAACACCTTTTTATTATTTTTAAGCGGGTGACGAACCGCACCACCCAAAACCACAAAGCTTTAACGGTACCAGCATAGATCAGTACGCGCACCTTAACATCAAGCAACGCTTGGTTGTCAATTGTTGAGTTTATGGGACAACAATTGAGGCCAAGTTCTTACTTATATAAGGAGGTTGAAACCTTCTTGTTTAGTGCACCAATCAAAGTTAAAGATGTAGTACAAATTTGACTCTAGTTAAATTCCTCCTTTAAGGTGAGAGTTGGAGAATTTGTTTTGAGTATTTCTTTCAACATTATTATATTATACTAAAACATAACAATTCAAAATATTATATTTAATTACTAAAGTATGACTTCTTTAATTAACTTTACATAATAATATACTTTGTTGAAAGTGAATAATAATACAACAAGATCTCATGTTGATTAAACCTGACAAGTATGAATTTTATACTTGAAATGGGACATTATAAATTTATTCTATCTTATAACTATTTGTGAACTCTTGTTTACTAGAAACAATAAAGAATTTTCTAACACCTATCTGTGAACTCTTGTTGTTGTTGGCTAAACCAATAATTGAGAGCATTATGCTTGACTAAATCAAAATATACAAAATCAAAGTATCTGTGAACTCTTGTTGTTGTTTAAGAATCAAAACAAAAATAAATCTATTGTCACGGGGGTGACTATTGTAATCACCCCCGTGACTATTATTTAAAAACAAGCAGTGAAGCTTTTTTTCCTTCAAAATAATGAAGTTGGCTATAATGATGATTCAAGTGAACATTCAAAAGCATCACCAGAAGGTTATTTATAAGATAACAACTTCGGCTTCCCTGTTAAAAGAAAATATAAAATAATTAGGTAGGAATTGTCCTCATTGAGCCTTTCTTCTTCTTTTTCAGTACCTATCAGTGCAGGCGATTCACATAGGACCTGGTCTACCCAAGAAAAAGAATAATGCTGCACCAAGTAGCTTAGTACCGACACAACTGCTGTCGTGGTACTGTCAGATTCTTAGAAGTGTAGCTGATGAGTCATCTGCTCGTGCACAGCCAGAAGTTCACGCACCTACACCTTGTGAGCTTACTCCAACACCAAAAGATGTCACATCTGCGCCTATTACTCATACTAGAGATAAGTATGTATAAATTTTGAATATGCGACGCAATATTAGTTCTCCATCAACTTCTCAAGAGATGCCTCCAGCTTCTTATAATCAGTCACCAGTAAATGACACTATTCCCAGTGTTAGTGCTACCTCTGCAAGCACTGTAGGTATGATCTTTCACATCATATTGGTGAAATATATAAGTTTAATAATTTTGTTTATATAACCAATTAAGAGTATGTTATTTGCTAATTGTAAAATATTCCTTTGCTATTTTAGGATCCACGACAGATTCGAAAAAGACAAGGGGTGTCACAAAAGGACACGGATTGGCAAAGATTAATAAGGTGATAGGTTAGAGATTGGAGATAGAGATCTCCCCCGCTGAAGAATGACCAACTAACTTTATACAGTCTGCCAAATTATCGAGTGAGATTGGTGTGGTATCCCACACTTCCTTACCTGTAAGAACAAAATGGAAAAAAATAACTAATGAGGAGTTAGACATTGCATTTGATAAGTTAGACGTAAGTATTATAAAACTATCTAATTTATACATGTTTTCCATATACCTAAAGCTTTGACCAATAATTTATAATTTTTTGCAGCAAAAGTTATAAGTCAAAGGAATGAGGACAGATCACGAAGTACATGCTGCTGTCAAGAAGTTTCTTTCTTTAAGGTCTAAAGATCAAAGATTTCATTTTAAAAAGCATTATAGCAAGCACGTAAAGGATGTTAAGCTGCATAATGTGACAGTGGCAGAGTGGATAGATTTATGCGAATATTGGGAGCAATCAGCTACAAAGGTTAGTCAATTTGATCACAAAACTTAATTTCACAACTTTATTGACAACTGATTATATTTTAGTAATTATGAATTGTGATTTATAGATGTTATAATAGATTTTTTACAATTAGGAAAAAAGTGAAAAAACCAAATTGGCTAAGAGTCAGGGCAAATGTCGACCAAACTCCGACTCCAAGGCCTTTGCATCAATACGGCATGAGATTGTGAGTTATTATCTTTTTAATTATATTTTACTTTGATTGACATTTTAAAATTTATAATAGTGACAAAGAAGGAGAAGAGTGTGACCGAATGAAGCTATGATATCACACTCATTATGATGAAAGTAAAGGTCAATGGACAACTACCGAATGCAGAGAAAAATGGGTTAGTACATAGTTCATTTACAAATATTTCTTAAATGAGATTGTGTATGTAATTAATTCTTACTTTTTTAGGAATTAATGTGTAAGGAATTGACAGATTCAATAGAACAAGGTCATCCGATGACAGTAGATGAAGTGTGCGACAAAGTCTTGGGCACTAGATAAGATTACATTGTTGACATGGGAGTTGGGCCTCAACCATAAGGGAAGACTTCGGTCAAAAAGAGACTTCGAGACGAACTAGAGGAGTCGAAGAACGTTAATCAGGAGTTACAGTCTCAAGTCGATGAATTGAATAAAAAAGTTGAACAAATGCAGGATCGATTAGCTACCGAAGTCGAACAACAAAGAATTGAATTTGAACAACAAATAATTGATTTTGAACAACAAAAAAAGCTTTTGGAACTTTTATGTTCTACACATAATATTCGTTTAGATTAGATATATATACTCATATTGATATATTAAACACTTATGACGTACTGTTTATATTAATTACTGTATTATGACATGTTTGGGAATTGCAATTAAATAATAAATTTTCTGCACGTATGAAGTTCTTGTGATACATGAATAATTATTAAAATTAATGGTATACTAAAAAAATTGAAGAATTATTAAAATAAATAAAATTCATAAATAAAATTGAATAGTTATTAAATAAATAAGATTAAAAAATTGTTACTTAAAAAATAATTATTAAAATTGAAAATTATTAATAAATTTATTTACAGAAAAATGAAAAATAAAAGAAAATAAGTGTATTTGCAACGTTTTTCTAACATTTCACGACGTTTTACAAACGTCGCCGAATCAGCCACATTATGCGACGTCCTAAAACGTCGCGAAATGTGACAGATTCTGCGATATTTTCTAAAAATGTCACCGAAAGACCAATCTTTCAACATATTATGTCTAGATATATATGTACACAAATCTTTTAGACAACTACTACCTTCCCATTTAGACATCTAAACTATAATGAGTTAGAAATGATTATGCAATTATGTTTCTTTATTTTTAGTTTCTATTTGAGAATTGGTAATACAAGAAGAAAATGATGATGAACAAACGAAAATGGATGGTACAAGTTAAAGTTTGGGCAGGAAGAAATAGTTTTAAAATTGTCAGGCAAACTTAGTAATTAATAAATTATTCAATACCCGTTATAATGTCAAATTATAAAGTGGTCCTTTAAACTTCTACACCAATTAAAGATAGGTGGTAAGCCATCACTACGAATAAGCACCACTTGCTCACTATGTAATCGAGTACTATGTTAAAACTTTGGATATAGAATTTTATTTTACAAAAATTGCAAAAAAAATTATCGAAAAGATGTACGTACTTCCACCAATATATTTAGTTCAATTTATATGCAAACGTAAAGTAGAATAAAAATTGAAAATTGAAAAAAACTTACATTTTGCTAAGAATTATAGGTGGATGAAAAAACAAGTAAAAACAAAGAGAGAGTGCCTTTTTACTTTTCTTCCCTTACACCCGGTTTGGAATATAAGGAATTGAATTTAATCTTGTAATTGAATTCAATTCACTTGTTTGAAACAGAAAAAAAAGGTAAGATTTCAATTCATGTGTGGGTTGAAACTCACCTCCCTTTATAAATTCAATTCACACGAAAATTCATGTGAATTGAATTCCAATAGCTGCTGGTTTCTCCCGCAACTTCAACCCTATCCATCTTCATCTGCCACGAATTCACCAAATTCTATCTTCCTAGGTTCTCAAATCTTTTGTAACAACTAACGCCCTAAAACTTGTCTATTGTTTTTCTTCCTTTTTTTATAATAATAATATTTTTATTATAATTTTCGCTTTTTACATTTTGTTTCTCTTTGCATAAAAACAAAATTATGTTTGTTTGTTTGTGTCAAAATTATATTTTTATTTTTATTTTATTTTCAAATTTAATAAAAATATTTATTTGAATTAATATTTTGGGTTTCTTTTCTATTTTAAAAAAAATAAAAACCATGAAAAGTTTTTCTATTTATGTTTTGTCATAATCTGATTTACTATCAACTAAATATTGATTATTAATAAAATTATAAATAATTTAATTTTACTCAATAATTTTATTTATTTTTGTATATAAATTTATTATAATTATTAATAAATATAATTAAATTAAAAATATCTTCAAAATATACAAAATTTAAGTAAAAATTGATTTAATAATTAAAATATATTTAAATAAATATTATTTTTAAATAATTAATTTTAATAAATAAAATAATTTTTATTAATAATCAAATATAAGAGATTAAAATAAACTTATTTAATTAAAAATATTTTTAAGTTTTATTTAATATGTAATAAAAAATAAATAGAGTCTTAGTGAGAATTTAATAGCTAGATTTTTCAACCAAAACATTTATGTAAGCGTGAATTTTTATTATATATTACTTATAATGAAATTGATGTTTATAAGTTGCGTGAATGTTTATTAATTAATTATATTATTTTTTTGTCAGGGGGTAAATGTGTTATATGAGATGATTAAATTCAATTCTAATATTATTATATTTGTATCCAAATAGTGTAATTAAATTCAATTATAATATTACTGGATTTGTTCTAAATAGTGTAAATTGAATTGAATTCAACCTCATTAATGTAATTGAATTCAATTTATTTTTTTTTGACAAAAATTGAATTCAATTTGTTGATGAATTGAATTCAATTCGAAAGTTCCATGTAAACATGGTGGTAATGAATCTTCTCCCTGTACAAGCAGTGTATTGTACGAACCTATCCATTAGAAGTGAATCTTCTCCCTGTACAAGCAGTGTATTGTACGAACCTATCGATTAGAAGTACATACGTACGATCACGACCTTAAATGCAACACAAACCTAGAGAAAACATGTTGCTTCTTAAGCAACGGGCGCACGCAGCAATATGACGGTAAGACTGGGGGCGCCTTTGAATTTGGACCAACCAATGAGATCACCTCACCACCACGTCAACGCTTTTGGACCTTTCTTCCGGGTTCTAGTTCTTATATTTGAATCCTTATCTCAACATTATTTATAAAAAAGTTGGCACGTAATTGCAACTTAAATGGAAGGAGATAATTTTTAAATACAATTAGAATTTTATAATTTTTAAATTTAGTTCAAAAAGTTGATTTTTTTTTTATTTTGTCTTGAAGTAAACTCAACCATATTGTTGCGACTTGTAAATATTTTGAACAGCATAATTAAATATTTTATGTAATTTTGCTTTTAAATATTTTTGATGATAATATTTTTTGAATTCACAAATATATGATTCCAAGTAACATAAACATAATTCCTTTAATTAAATTACACATAATATTTACTACTTATTAACAGTGTCGTACCATAAAAATTTCGAAAACGGACATAACATTTCCTAATTCAGGAATGCTTAAATGTTCTTTTTCCTTTTTTAGGGTGTATGGGGAAAAATGAGCACCCTTTAGTTTGAGCACCCGCAAAATATTAGAAGACTACAGCATAAGACATATGTGGTGAAAAATGAAAATTGGGAAAATCAATTGTTTGAAATAAAGTGGATTAACAAACAGATCAACGAAACAAAAACTAAAGATTACAATTTTCACTTAGAATTGAAGACATGAATTTTATGCTTATACAAGGAAAATTCTGCAAAATAAATGAAAAACTTAAAGCTAAAGAGCTGCTGCGGATGTGAACGGAGCAGCAACACCACCGTAGTCATCGAAATTCCAAAGATTGCCAACAATGCTTTCCTGAGAGGTATTTGGTGCCGTCGATTGCCCATCAAGGTAAGGAATTTGATAGAATTTCATGTAATCCTCATACGCCATTAGCTCCTCCGATAGCTTTTGCACCTCGTTCTTTGCTGTCTCATCTTCCACTTTCTCCACTTCCTGTTTCACAGTCTCTTGATCCACCAATTTTTTGTTATTGATAGAATATACCTGCTCTGTCTCGGACCCAGAATTTTCTCCGCCAGACACATCTGTTTCGTGATTTAAGCCATTCAAAGGGAATG
Organism: Erythroxylum mucronatum; assembly: GCA_027563825.1. Taxonomy (NCBI): domain Eukaryota; kingdom Viridiplantae; phylum Streptophyta; class Magnoliopsida; order Malpighiales; family Erythroxylaceae; genus Erythroxylum; species Erythroxylum mucronatum. Next base: position 6,455,548 of record JAOSBP010000004.1, read on the forward strand.
TTCCCACTTGGTTCAGATCATATCCGAACCCAAAACCGCAGCTTTCACGAAGATCATTGCTAAAGTTACAATTTTGTGGCGTGGGATAATGGGAATTTCGAAGAAGACGAGGTGGGTCACTGGTGTAGACGTCGTTGTCTTCATTTGGAAAATTGACTTTGGCTTTCTTTCCTCGGATTTTGCGAGCCTCCCTGTCGTAGGCCCGAGCAGCTTCCTCGGCGGTGTTGAAAGTGCCAAGCCAAACTCTAACTCCTTTCCGAGGATCGCGTATCTCAGCTGCCCATTTGCCCCAGGGACGTTGTCTGATTCCTCTGTACAAGTTCTTCCTCTGCCTCTTGGTACTCGTCTTCTCCTTGCGCTCGTCACCTTTGAATATACAATTTCAATTCAAAATCTTGAACTTTTTACAAGAGAAGAGAAACAAAAGGAGAAACTCAATAAACAAAATACCTGAAGAAGGGTATGGCCTTTTACAAGAATCGCTGTGGTCACTGAAGACCGGATAAGACTGGAAAGGACTGAGCTTGTTGAAGGAAGCATTTGGCCAGATGTCAAGAGCAGTGGCACGACCATCCCGTTTGCGAGGGATGAAATCATAGAGGATAGCACCGCCACACATTTTTTTTCACCTAAAACAAACTGATAAATATAATGACCTATTCGATGAAGTGGGTAAACCAACTTACGAGTACTTGAGAAGGTGTTCTGAAATATTGCGAGTTAAAACGCCAAGGAGTTGAAGGGGCTTATGTAGTGCAAGGAATGGGCATGGGCATGTTAGGAGCCAGCTAGGAGCCTAGGACCTATGTGGTCCAGTGGGTGTCAGCCAGCTGTGCTTCTATCGAGGAACTTTCCTTGGATAAGCCTGCCTTGTGGACATACTTGAAGGATTGACCCTTGAAGCATATCTTCTGATTACCGCTTACGTGGATGCCAAGGCTCTGTAAAGTTTAAATTCGTAAGCATGTTGAATTTTTGGCGAGACATATTACGCATTGACTTTTAATGACTTTTAACCTAAAATAAGGTACGTTTACAAACTAAAAGAATTGTCATAAGAAAAATAATGATACAAGTGTAACTAATTTTCATGCTGTCCACTTCTTACGTTGTAATTGATTCAAAGGATCATGAGACCCATGTTATTCGTAAGTGTCTCAAAGTCCTTGTGCATGCAACGTTGCAATAGAGATAGCTTCTCATAGTTGCTAGCTACTAAAACTAAAAGAAAATCATTACTAAATATTTTGATTTTAAAAATTTGAAAAAGGAATATGGAGAGGTTGATGGATACAAACTGTAATACATTTTTTGGGGGGTGCATAATGCATTTTGGCATTCATTTGAGTGATAAATTACTTTATCCAATATTTTATATTATTAGATGAAAATCGCATAAAATGTTTTTATTAATGCTGCTTTGTCTTAAAGGACTACAAATTTTAAAGCACATAGTTTTGAATAGCAGGTGGGCAAGTTGTTATTGATTACTGTTTCGTTAAAGTAGCACATCTTGCGCAATTGTTGATCAAATTGACAAGCAACTGGTAATTGTTTATTGCAAATGTGCTCCAACTTAACTGTAATTGTTGTTAGGCCGCACAAAAGGTTTTATAATTCAACTCAACGACGAACTCTTTTAGCTTTCGTGATTCTTATTTAGCTGCTTCCAAACTAAGCCAATTCAAGCATAGATTCCAATTTAATTAAAGGGTTAATTATAAAAAAATTCCAAACTTTTGTTAAATTTTTAATTATAAACTAAACTTTAAAAAGTAGCAATAAAATATTTAAAATTTTATTTTTTTAATTCTAGCCCAAATTTTAAAAGGTAGCAATAAAATGCTCAAACTTTCAATCTTTTTCAATTCTAGCCCAATGTTATCTGTTATTCTCTGAGTGTCCTTAACCTTTTATTTTCTGTTTGTTCTTCAGACACTCCAAACTATTTTCACTTTATAACGTACTATACCAGTAAGTTCTTCATTTTTAGTTTAGGACAGTAAGCTGCTTGTTTTTAGTTCGTTCTCTTAATACGCTTAGTGTGAGGGCATCAAGGCTGCGTAATATAAAAATTAAAGGGTGAGGGTATCGAAAGAACAAACTGAAAACGAAGAAAAAACTGAAATTAAAGCGTAAGGTCGTCGGGACTATGTAATCTGATTTAGGTCATTCTTAAACAACGACGTAGTTTTAATTATATGATTAAACGATGTCGTTTTATTAATTTTCATTTGTTATATTAATTTTGGCTGGCGTATGTTAATAGTTAAGATTTTTGAAACAAGTGGAAAATCACATCAGCAAATTTAACGGAAACATTAATTTCGAACTAGAATTAAAAATTTAAAAATTTGAGCATTTTATTGCTACTTTTTAAAGTTTAAGTTAAAATTGAAAAAATTGAAAGTTTGAATATTTTATTGCTACTTTTTAAAATTCGAGCTATAAATAAAAAATTGACAAAATTTTAAGCTTTTTCTTTTATAATTAACCCTTTATTAAATGTATGCACGATTTTTCAATTAACTTGTGCAGAAACAGACACTGTTGCCATGGATAGCAGAACTTCTCGACCAATTCTTGAAGGACCAAATGAAGAGTCACCAGGTCTCAAATCTGGATTTACAGTTTAGGGTAGGATGTGAGAGTAGCAAGGCGTTCTACGCAAAGTTGCAAATATCGTACCAGACTTGGTAACGAATTAAGTTCCGGTATGGTACTGTACTGATATCAGTCAGTACCGGGTATCATTTCAGGTAATTTTTTAAATTTATGAAATAGTTTCTAAAATTTTTAAAATTTGCAAAATATTCCTTTAGTATATTGTACAGTTGTACTTTATACTTTATTAATTTACTGTTTACATCAACCCTGTTTCTAAAAATCATAATAATAAATAATAATGACAATTAATGTGAAATAATAATAATTTTTAAATATTTCACATATAAATAATAACCATAATTAATATAAAAAAGACAATCGTCATCATACAAATATAAAATTAAGAATAATACAAAGTATTTAAAATATTACAATAATACAATTTCATCATTTTAATAAATAATAATTACATCAAAGTATTCAATAAAAAACAATAAATATCCTTAACTCTCAAACTATTACAATTTACAACAAAAGTCCGTGATGAGAAAACAATCAATTAGAAATTAAACCTGAAACAAAAATATTTACAATTACATTATATATATAGAATTTAACTTAAACATTAAATATAAGTAAAATTAAAAGGAGAGAAAAAGCAAAAACCTAGAACGAAATTTAATCGTCTATGGAAAGATACCTGCTATAACTGCACTGGCCCTAGTTATTATTTAGTACAAAATTCTTATCATTGAGAGGAACTTCATCACCATTAGCATTCCAATTTAATGCGCCAAATAACATGCCATTCATCCAAGATTATCTTCCAAGTTATTAACATCTACCAAATTCGGTTCTTCAGAAACTTAATCCGTCAAAAGATCAATATTATCAATGGAGATTAGACCAGTTAAATTACTTGTGCTATTAAGACTCTTAGTAAACAATAAAATTTAGTTATTAGAAAATTATAAGAAATTATATTGAAATTAATAATGATAATAACATAAATTTCCCGAAGCTTTAAATTGTAACGAACAAAAATAAGTCATTCAACCTCTTATGCTCCAATCTATTCATTTTATTGGAGTGGATAAATTCAAACGTGCTCCAATTTTATTCGCAACCTGTTGCGCTCACACATTAACTTAAAATTCGAATTGCAAACATTTTCAATTTTGAAACACCATTTCTGAATTGATCCCACTAAGAAACTATAACAAAAGTAGCGTTATAAACAAAATAAAGTGTTAATTAATTTCAAAAAATAAAAAAGGAAACAATTAATACTTGAAGAAAGTTTTCATCTTTGTCGAATATCAATTGACATTCCAAAATTCCCATAAGACAACTTATAAAGCTTTATTTGTGAGCTTAAGAGATCTTACATTGCATCAATGCTAACAATTGTTGTAATAGTTAAAAGAATTCCTTTATTAATTTCAGCTTGTTTAGTAAGATCTAGTCTAAAATAGACACTAGGATTGAAAAATGCCCCAGCTGCAAACAACAGAGAAGAAAGTTGTGTTTTCCTTCTCTTATTAATGATTGAAAGATATGGTGTGTACAAAGAAGGCCTACGTTTCATATTAGCCTTGATTACTTTCGTCGCTCTCTCCATGGCATAAAAAAGGCTCACAAACTCAGATAACAAATTGGCATTGAGACCAAAATTCTCTATCTTTCAGTATAATTTTACAAACCTCCACTCCAGCATTAGACCTAGTATGCTGAGATGTAATCCACTTATCACTTGTACGCATTTGTTTTAACTCTTTCTTCATTGTAGCAAAAGGCTGAAGTAATAAGAAATTTGTTGCAAATCTTGTCATAACAGGATGACATAAATTTCTACTATTGGTAAATTCCTTTCTTATCAAATTCAGTACCCGTGCACAGCTTGTTGGACCAATGGTGGTTGACAAATTAAATTCCTTAATGTTTTGATAATAATGAAATATATAGAATTGGTTAAGAAATTTATTTCAGGTGTTTTGGATGGAAAGAAATCTAGAAGACATTATAAATCATT
>JAOSBP010000004.1:6468869-6487297 GCA_027563825.1 Erythroxylum mucronatum
TCTAGCTGAATACTTCTGTATGCCTTGAGAGAGGATATAGGTTTATTAGTACCACTGCTTTCTTAGCCTGCATTCAAGTATTCCATGTTATGCAATTCAACCTGTTGAATAAGTGAACCCCAAAACCCTAGTCTTTAAATCATTGATAAAATCTCTTTTAATTATTTTGCTATTTCTTGCAATTTCATTAATTACCAACTTCAATCAATTTTTACAATTCATTGTTTTCGTTTACAAATTACTAGATTTAACTTAATTGGTGAACAATTTGGTCCTTGAGGGAGACGACTTTAGAATATTTGCTGTGTGGATACTAGGACGAATCTGTGCGCATGCAGAAATAATCGATCAAGGCCATTCTAGTCCTAGAATCGATACCATTGAGAAAGTCCATAACATCCCCTATACCATCAAAAGTAATCATACTAATCTTAGTATAATGCAAGACAACTTCTGCATCTTTCATACCCTGAGTTATCTGGTGCATTAAAGGCATAGTCTGATTCAGAGCAGCTATAGCATTTTGTAACCCTGCAATACTCGCTGCTAGAGTAGTGGCATCTACACCCTGCATTGTTGGCTCATCCTGAGCTTGAAAATCTAGCTGTCGCGAAGTGGCTTTAGGCTTACTGCTACGCCTTGCCTGCTTGGGTGGCGATGGAGCCATAACCTCTTCAAGAATCGATTCTTTATTTGCTACTCCTTCAAACTCACGAGTCTGTGCTAAAGTTCTTTTCCTTCTTATGATTAAAAAAATAAGAAAGTCTTTAAATACAATAAAAGCCGTAACAGTATTGCGAATGGATGGAAGTAAAGACAATGATTTTAAACAAACATGATCCTAATGCCGCAATAGTTCAAAAAGAAATTTGACTTAATATTGATCAACCAAGTAACTCAAATTTAAAATTGAGCTATGATACCCCGTGATTGGCAGAAAAGGAGTAGTAAACTCAAGATTTACTAGACCCTTAGTAAGCCTAAAATACCGTCAAATCCATATATCTATAATAAAGATAAAATTTAAAAATGATCAAACTCATAATTGTAATAATCAAACAATTATAACAATATACAATCCTCAGTTTGCTACAAGATTGAGATAGTTAATACAAGGTTAAATCTAACATATATAAGACTACTACGACTTTAGAATCAAAGGTCACTATCAAACATACATCAAATCGCTAGAGGGGAAGAAGGTCGATGAAGTACCTAGTTAAAAGAGATCTAAAAAGAAGATCCTAAAAAATAGTTGAGGGGAATCAAACCTCGCTGAGTGAATTAATACTATAGTTATGTTATGCATTCTTAAAAATTTCAAATGATACATATATATTTATAATGTATTATATCTATAAATGTAATTTCATAACATAATGATTTTGTTTATAAATGCGCATGCATATCCCATATCAATATCATGTCACATAATCATCATGATCACAAATCACATATAATAGTGGAGGACTGACAACTAACCCTATAACATAACTCTTACCATATATTATAACCATATGGGCTTTCTTGTTCCATACATGTTACTTGGTCCAATGTAATGGGCTGTTATCCAAGAGCCACACTCAATTGAACCGCCACAGTCTCACTATGACATGATTGTCATTCGAGAGTAAGCTCGACTAAACTGCCATAATCATGCGACCTCTCATGTACTATATATCAATCGATGTCTAAGAGCAAGCTCGATCAAACCTCCCTACTTGCGTCATATCTCAATCAACAGACTCAATACTAACCCAAATCTATAACCAACTAATGACTTACTATGTACAAAACCCAGTGACTCCCACCAAGTAACTCATACTATAATAATCCTTCACATTATCACATATCAAAATGAACACAACATTTCACAACAAAATACGTATACATGTGTGAATCCATATGTATGAATGTCATGCATGCATATGATAATGATGGTGATTTTCATAATGAACATGAGAATGAGTTCTAATGCATGTTTATAACCATGAATATTAACTCACAGATAGAATGCACTCCTTCATGTCGAACCTAGTTTTTCAAAGTGGAGGCCTTTGCTCCTGATTGATCAATAGAAAGAAAAGTAGGAATGACCATTAGGATTTAAAACCTAAACCAATTTCAGACACCCCCAGAATAAGACTATGACTTAATATTATGGAGCTCTATTTTCTATTTAAAAATGACGATGTCATGTTTTACGAAGAGCCTACTAAAAATTCAGCAGAGTTTTCCCTATAAAACAGAAATCCCCCTTTCCTAAAGAAACGTCACTCCTGTAATGAAAAGACACTTCAATAACCACCAGTAATCATAGCTCAATTGGGCATCTCAAATACACGTTCATGGTCAATTGAGTCCACATTTACATCGCAAAAGTTCATAATAAATCCTATCATAATTCAAGTATACCTACTTCTAACCTATACACCCTTATTTATACTTAATACATCAAAGTATTCTCAATTCTAATAAAAAACAATTCAATTTAATCAATTTCATGCATTTCTATAAGAACATAACCATTTTTAAATTTTTATCTCACAAACTTGAAGAATTTCAATGCGTTACTTTTATGAAAATTGATCTACATAATATTTGAAAATTTTTAAAATTATTTTCAACAATTTCTGGGCTAGTCAGAAAATCACCACTGTCATTAGAGTGTAGGGTACACGCGCTAGTGCCGGAGGGTCAGTGACCTTCGCCACCTACCCATAAATGACGAGCTCACATCCAAGAATCTAATGGCACTAGTCTTGTATCGAAACTCCTTTCGGGTTGTGAGAATCGAAGGTTTAAATCTCAATGGTAGCTCATTTCTATTTACTTGCAAAATGGCCGATTAATGTCGGGTTTCCCTCCTTTCCTATGTTTTTAGGGCTGTTAGATACAATGGTGGTGTTAATTTCACCAAAAAATGACTAAAAATAGGAGATTGGTGACTTACCAAAATGAAATGAAACTTCCAGTCATGATTCCTCCAATTTTGGGTCGTTTTTGAAGAAATAAGTTTAGGGGTTTTGTAGAATGTCCCAAAAGCTTTCCGTAGAGCTCTAGATTGTCAAAAATGGTGGCCAAATGGTGAAGGTATGGGTGTTAAAAGTTAGGAGTGAATAGTAACCTAAAGAGAAAAGAGTTTAAGAGAGAAATGAATTGAAGTGTTCTTAATATCATCTTATACTTTTATAGACTTTTCTTCTTATCGGTCAATTATGTGTAATTTAACAAAAATTTAAATCATTACATATAGTCATTGTTTGGAGATGGAGACAAAGAGACCTGTCTTTATTAGGATTGTTAGTGGTGATGGCGATAAAAGCGAGTGGTGGAACGGTCGGAGGTGGTGGGTGAAGCTGAAATAAGTTTTGGATAAAGAATGTGTTAGAAGCATGAAAAGAATGTTAGAGATGAGAAATAGAGATATGAAAACATATATATCAAAAAATTATGAGAAGTAACCATGAATAAAATGGAGTATTCACCAAGAAAGAGAAATTATAATAAAACTATGAAAAAGGAATGAGACAAGTCAACAAAAATTTCTAGTTCAGTTCCTTTTTGAAAAAAAAATCTTGTTTAATTCCATTTTCTTCTTCCAAAGTGGGTTTATTACTTCTGTGAGATATATATGTATGTAATTCAAGCGAAAGCTATTATAATTTTTTATTATAAAATAAATTTAAAAAATTTACGTTATTTATAAAGCATATGTTTTATTGCTAAGATTAAAAATTTTGAGAGAAATTTTTTAAAGACTAAATGGTGAATTATTAAAAATTAAAATTGAAAATTGAAGTTTTTGAAGTAATAAAGCTTACATAATTAAAATAATATATAAGATAAAAGGGAATATTTTGCTGCACTTCTTTTATGATAGTAAAATCTATGACTAATATTTTTAATTATGTATTAAATAAACTCTTGAGGTGAACTTTCAATTAGTATCAGAGTTTTTATGATCAAGTTAGAGTAAGCTGCATTGTTTAGATCGAACTTTTCAAATTATTATCCAACTCTCACTATAGATTGTGGATCATTCAACCGATAAAGAAATAGTTAGTCATATAATTAAGAAAAATAATAAGTTGTACACATTCTCCTTTCTAATAATTTAATTTATTACGGAAATTTTATTATTCCTCTTCTTGTAAACAAAAGCTCTTATCTTTTAACATATTCAATAACATGCATGTTTAATAAACTTTAACAAAATTTTCAAAATTTTTGTAAACTTTTCTCGTCTAAATTAATATTAATAATTAATATTATCTTTAACAAATTATTATAAAAAGTTTAAATTAATATTAATAATTAATATTAATTTAGTCTCTTTATCAAAATTATAAGAGACTAAATTAATATTAATAATTCTAAATATATGTAATTAATATAAATATAAATCTATAAGTAATCATTTAATAATATTATAGCAATAATTTAAGCTATTTACTTTTTTACATGAAAGCGGGTAATCTTTAGATGTAGTGATGCAAATAGTATTTATAGATGTAAGAAAAGAAATATGAGAATTATAACAAAATTATAATTATTAATTAAAATATACAATCTCAAAAAATGTTAAAAATATTGTATTGTAATTAAAAATACCTACTTTAAAAAGACAAATATATAACTTGTAGCAAATAAATATAGAAAATAATTATAATAACTATTAAATTACAAAAAGATAGTATTAGAAGTGAATATGTGAAGATACTCTTAAGTGAAAATATTGATATAAACAAAACTAGTTTTAGTTAACACCTCCCAGTATATTGTATGTTGTTTTCTAATCAATTTTATTTTGACGTATAAAAAGATAAAAACTTTGCTGATAACATAAGAATGTACTAAAAAAAGATCTCAAATCAAAATGTTACATAAGAATCAAATCTTTACATATCTTGTCTTGACAAACATCAATATCTAACAAAGTACAGTTTGCATAGAAGAATAGTATTCTCATATTAGTAAAGTACACCTTTATATTCTCTTCATGTACCATTTTGTGAATAAACTTCAGTTAGTTAGTGGGCATGCACCAATTCACCGCGTTCCAAATAGGGAATGAAAATAGGGAATGAAATCCTTTGAACCCATAACTTTGTGTTAATTCTGTTTCAGACGATCTCATCCATACAAATATGTAGGACTCAAAGAAATGTGTGAATGGAATTGTCTGAAACAAGGTTGGCACAGAATTATAGGCACAAAAGATCTTATCCTCCCAAATAGAGCACCCTTCTTCAAATCATACATATCACAGAGCGCATCACTTTAACTTATGGGAATTACATTTAAACAAGATACGGTCGTCTAAGTAGGTTATCATCTGAAGTTAGCCCAGCAATTAAGTTTTGGACAAGAGACGAGAATATCCCTTTAGAGATGAGTACGACTCTTCTTACAAATTGGAGGCTTTAGAAATCCTGAAGGCATGAGCTCTTTGCTGAGCTTTTGGTGACTTTACGAATTGTTTACAATTATGATCTTGATCTTTTTCCAAAGGTGTTTGAAAAGTTTAATGCCGATGAGAAATATTCTTTATTTCTTCATACTTGTTGTAAACAAAAAAAGGATATTTATAATAATCCTAGGGGACTACTATTGGTTAGTTGGGAATCTATAACATAATTGTCCACGTGGCTACTAGTACTATGTACAATGAGAGAAGGAATGAAATAAAGGACAAGGAATAAAATGGGGCTCCTCGTATTTTGTCTGGCTTGGTCCGAATGAGTTGTCTTTTGTCTCCATGTGCTTGGTCCGAATGGGATTTATTATTGTGTGGGGATTTATTATTGTGTCTTAGGTGTCTTGGGTCGTCCGTAGGTCAACCAACTCTCTTATCACCCCCTTCAAGTAGGAGCTCTAGAAAGATTGATTAAACACGTGTGAGGTGAGAGGCTTTGTGAAGAGAACTGCAAGTTGTTGTCGGCTTCATACATGTTGGAGATCTAGAAAACCCGAGTTCGTCACGTCCCACACAAGAAGGAGGTCAATCTCCAGTTTTTTTGTCCATTCGTGGAAGACGGGGTTCTTTAAGATGTAAATGACCACTTAATTATCGCAGTGTAAAGATATGGCTCCGCGATTTTCCACTTGAAAACACTGTAATAAGTGAGTGATCCACTTAAGTTCACACGTAGTGGCTGCTAAACTTTGAATTCGACCTCGACTGACAAGTGACTAACAAGCATTTGCTTTTTTATTTTCTAGGAGATGGGAGATTTGTCGAGGAAGACACAAAAACTAGTCAATGACCGTCGGCTAAACACGCAGCTTGCCCAGTCGGCGTCGGAATATACGATGAGTTGTAGATCTGAGTCTGAAGCGTAAAATAAGCCTTGAGTTTGTGTTCCTTTGAGATACTTAAGGACATGTTTTACTACGCTCCAGTGGGGCTCTCATGGTGTTTGGATAAGTTGACTTAGTTGTTGTGTGATGTAGGTGAGGTTGGGTCTGGTGAAGCTCAAATATTGGAGTGGATCGACGATACGTCTATACAATTCCAGATCTTGGATCAGCTCCCCTTCATCCGTGGTGAGCTTTTGACCCAGAACTATAGGTGTTATGTAGGGTTTGCAGTCCAGGAGATTGGTTTCGTGGAGGATGTCCCGTATGTACTTGCATTGGCTTAGTACTATGCCTTTGTCCAATCTTGCTATTTCAACCCCTAGGAAAAATTTAGCATACCTTAGGTCTTTGATTGTGAATTCTTTGTGTAGAGCATCCTTGATAGTATTCAGATGGTCTTCCCTTGCTCCAGTGATAAGGATGTCATATATGTAAATAACAATGGCCATGAAATTGGTACCCTGACCTTTAGTGTATAAGCAATGATCTGCTTCAGCCTTGTCAAAGACTAATTCCTCTAATCTAGTAGTCAATTCTTTGTGCCTATAAATGGACTTCAAAAGTATGCAAACCTCACCTGACTTAGCCCTCTCTTAGCCCTACGGTGGTAACATGTAGATCTCTTCGTTTAAATGCCCATGTAGATAAGCATCATTAATGTCACATTATAGGATGGGCCATTTCCTAATAGTGGCTATAGCTAGGAATGTCCGAATTGTCACAATCTGAGCTACAGGGGAGAATACTTCCGAGTAGTCCACTCCTTCCTGTTGATTGAATCCTGTTGCCACCAGCCTTGATTTTAACTTGTCCACAGTGCAATCTGAATGGTGTTTTACTTTATATACCCATTTGAGGCTATAGCAGGCTTTCCTTTGGGTAATTTCTCCAATACCCAGGTCTGGTTTGCTTCCAAGGCAGCCAGTTGTTCTTTTATAGAGTTTATCTGCTCCTGTGACTTGCTTGTTGTTTCATAAGATAGGGGTTCAAAAATAGAGCATACATTACGTATGAACTCCTTGTGGCTTTGTGCATGTGTGATCTGAAAATTTGACACCTTATCTCTATATGTTTCTGCGAGGCCACAAACTTGCAATGTAGTGTCAGCTGAAATAGGGACAGAAGTGGAAAGTGGAGCTGAGGCTTGGTGGACATAATCATCGAGGTATTTTGGCGTGGTGTGAGTTCTTTGACTCCTTCTGATGTTGTTGTTTGTGGTATTTTCTTGGTTAATGATAGTGTTGGGTTGAGATGATGTTTCTTCTAGTTCGGGTGTGTCTATTGTGTGCTGTATGTTTGGTAAATCTGGCATGTCACTTGAGGTGTCTGTATCAACATGAGTGGGGTTGAGACGGAATAATGGTAGCGGAGTTAGCTTAGGGTTGGTTTGCGGGTCGGAAAAGGGGAAGGTATCTTCGTGAAAAGCCACATCTCTCAAACTGAAAATAGTTTGAGTCTCAATATCCATGACTTTGTAGGCTTTGTAGTCGGGCATGTATCCAAGGAAAATGCATTTTGATGCTCTAGGGTCAAGTTTGGTTTCGTGAGGGGTTTTATCGAGGGCAAAACATAAACACCCGAAAGTTTTCAGATGTTCATAAGTTGGCTTTCTTTTATGTAACTTCTCATAAGGTGTTTTCCATTGTAGGGTTTTGGTTGGAATGCGGTTTAGGAGATAAGTGGCAGTGAGGAGGGCTTTCCCCCAATATTGTTTAGGTAAGTTGGCTATAAACAGTAGAGCTCTTGTTATTTGCAGTAGACGTTTGTGTTTTATCTCTACTACCCTATTCTATTGTGGGGTGTATGGGCAACTCTTCTGATGTATTATCCCCATGTCTGCAAAGTACTTTCTGCATTCATTGTTAATGAATTCCCTGTCGTTGTTTGTCTGTATCTTTAAGACCATTGTTTTGTATTACTTTTTAATAGTTGTGATGAATTGGGTTATGGTAGGTTGTGTGCTGGTTTTGTGTTTGATCAAAAAGGTCTAGGTGGCTCTAGAGAAGTCATCCATGATTGTTAGGAAAAACTGAGATCCGGTTAGTATGGGTATTCTATATGATCCCCATAAGTCCACGTGTAGGATTTCAAAGGGCTTAATAGTTTGAATTTTGTGTTTAGGGAAGGGTTTTCTGTGCTATTTTTCCATAGGACAAATTTGACAATCGGGCAAATGAAAATTTGAAATTTTAATCTCATTGATGTGTCTCAATTTCTCTGTGGAAACATGTCCTAACCTATTATGCCAAACATTGAAGGAAATAGAAGCATTAAGAGCTACATTCTTGGCTACATTCTTGGTTTTGTAGAAATCTAGTGAAGGGCCTTTCAAGGTTCCTAAGGGTAGTAGGTTCTCTTTAGTCAGCTCATACAATCCACTTTTGGCCTCAATGGCTGCCATCACATTGTTAGTCCGCAGGTCCTGCAAAAACAGTCTATTAGACACAAAAATTACAGCAAAGTCGTTCTGTGTAGTGAGTTTATTCACAAACAATAGATTCTTGAAAAAATTTGGAATGTGCAGAATTCCATCAAGAGTTATTTTGTCACCGATAGTAGCCTGACATATGTGTTTTACTTGCTACTTTATGCCATCTGGGAGTATAACAGGTTCATATATATTGTTTATTTCATGCCCGTGGCAGTAACCTAGGTTTGTGACCATGTGTGAAGATACACCAGAATCAATCAGCCATATGCACTCTTTATTTGCATTACAAACATATGCTTTATTTGTGTTGTTAGCTGCGTAGATTGCAAATCCGCCCAGTTTTACCTCACCCGTGGCCTTTCCCTTGATTGCTTTAGAGATTTTTTGTTGTATAAAGGCTGCTAGGTCTTGTGGAATTTGTTCAACTCTTTCAGTGTACTCACTTGTCTCTGGTTGTATGTCTGCAGGAGTATCATTGATCGTGGCAAAGTTGGCTTTGCTTTTTTGCCCTGTCAATTCTTTGTACCAGTCGGGCACTCCGTGGATCTTGAAGCACATTTCTACGGTATGTCTTATCTTCCCACATTTTTCACAATACTTGTCTTCCTTCTTAGTGAATGGTTTTCTGCCAATGTTGTTGTTATTTCTCCCTCCTTTCTTAGCATTTGAGTTGGACTGCCTTACCATTATAGCCATACTCATGTTTCTGTCATTACTTGCACTCACTGTTTTTTGTCTCTCCACTGTTTGCATCATGGCAAAAGCTCTATTTACCAAAGGTAGTGGTTCCATCAACATGACCTAGTTCACTACATGCTCATATTCTTCATTCAAACCCATCAGAAATTGTACTAACCTGTGTGTGTTTTCCTTGTTGATAATTGCTTTAGCAGCATCGCAAGTACATGTGGGCATTGGATCTAGGCTAGCTAAATCATCCCAAAACCTTTTTAACTTTGTGTAATATGCAGAAATGGTAAGATTACCTTGCTTGATACAGCAGTATCCCTTTCTATTTGATACAGTAGTGGTCCGTTGGCCTCTCCAAACCTTTTCTTCAACTCCTCCCAAAGTTCCCTAACTGTGGAAAATGACAGGAAGGCATCACTGAGTTCTTTGACCATGGAGTTGAGTATCCACGATTTTACCATGGAGTCTACCCTCTTCTATTTGGTGAGTAAGGTTGTGTCCTCTGTTGGCTGTGTGCAAGTCCCATCTACAAAGGAAAGCTTGTCTTTAGCACATAGAGCAATCATCATTGATTCGCTCCAGGTTAGGTAGTTATTTCCATTGAAAAGGATGGTAACTAGGTAGCTCCAGGATTTTCTGTATTTGTGATGGAATATTTTTCTAGATCTGGGTTGGTATTGTTGGTGTCACTGTCGGCTGTGCGTGACATTTTGGTAGATAGGTTGGGTAGTGTGGATCAGACCTTTGGCTCTGATACTATGTTAGAATTTACAATAGACCTCGAGCCCACACGAAAAGGAAAGTTAGACTATATACAAGTCTAAATGAGGTTTCATCCTAAAACCAATTGGTAATAGGTGGAGTAGTCCACTAGGCTTATATGTTAGTCTTCTTTCCTCTCTTTCTCCAATGTGGGACAAACTCTCACTTTATATTTCAACACACCACCCTCACATGTGGGTTAATTTAAAGCCTAACACGTGATATAATCTATCATTTCGAGGTGTTAACGACTAACATAAGAGCAACCTACTCTGATACTATGAAAAGTTTACTGTCGATGAGAAATATTCTTTATTTCTTCATACTTGTGTACAAGAAAAGAATATTTATACTAATCCTAGGGGACTGTTATTGGTTAGTTGGGAATCTGTAACAGAATTGTCAGCTTGGCTACTAATACTATGTACAATGAGAGAAGGAATGAAATAAAGGACAAGGAATAAAATGGGGCTCCTTGTATTCTGTCTTGCTTGGTCGGAATGAGTTGTCTTTTGTCTCCATGTGCTTGGTCCGAATGGGATTTATTATTGTGTGCGGATTTATTGTGTGTCTTCGGGTCGTCCGTGGGTCACCCCACTCTCTTATCATTAGTTTTAACCTTTAACTTTTGTTTGTAATTCATATGTTGTCATGGGTGTTCATAATTTGTGACTCGCAACTCGCAACTCGCAAGTGCTTTGCTGCGATGTTCTGAACAATCTTTATGAGTATTACTTATTTTATAACTTATGCCAGAAATAATTTTCAAAAAAAAACTGATACCGGAAATGATCATCGAACTATAAAGCGAAGAATGTCCAAAATGGATGCATGCATTATATAATAATGAATCATGATTTGGATGCTCTGACCACCTATTTATTAGTTTTAGGAGATTGTATTGATCCCGTAGTTTTAGGGATTGTGATTTGTTTTTGATTTACATGTATAGTTTCCTTATTTAGGTTGATGTTTACTTAAATTAAATCTCCTAATCTATATATATGTACTTTGTACAGTGCAATATAATACACACAGAAAATTCCCAAATCTCCTATGTCCACTATTCGTTTATTCTTCAATTTATTCTTCATGGTATCAGAGCCGGCTTCAATCCTGGAGTAGGATCTGAATCAAGGCCATCGTTTCCTATCCAATCTCAATCACAATGGCGGGGAATGAAGGCAGCCTCGTCACTCCAGCCAGTACTGATACACTAGCCAATCAACTGGCGGCATTACTGCAGAATATGCCACAATCAACCAGTCAGCAAACAATCTCAATTCCACAAACAGTCATATTATTAGTAAAATTAAATCAAACCAATTACTCCCTGTGGGCACGTCTGATGAAGATGGCAATTGGGGGTAGAGGCAAACTCAATCATATTACAAGAGTCCCAGAGGCACCTGCAAGAGAAGCAGCCGAATACACACAATGGGAGCAGATTGATTTGATAGTCTGCTCCTAGATGCTCGATAATATGGAGCAAGAGCTAGTGGTGAACTATGTGGAATATCCAACGGCGAAGGACTTGTGGGAGGGCCTTGCCGCAACATACAGTCAGGGCAAAGAAGAAGTGCAAATATTTGATCTCACAGTCAAGGCAAATAGTCTCAAGAAGGGGACAGATTCAATTGAACAGTATTACTCCAATCTTCAAAGGATTTGGTGGGAAATCGAGACCCGACAGCCAAATCCGATGGTATGCCCAGCAGACATCACGACCTTCAACCGTCTCCGATATGAAACCAGACTGTACTAGTTCTTGGCAGGAGTCGGACAAGAATTGGATTCAGAAAAAAGGGATCTTTTGAAAGAGGACCCATTACCATCAGTTGAAACAGCATATACGGTTATCAGAAAGGAAAGGGACCAACGAAGCATAATGGGGGCTGAAAACGGGGAGCCATCATCGACTAGAATCTCAAGCATGAGTTTATAATATGGTTTATACCCAATTTCATACCAAAGTTAAAATTCTCCTATCTAATAATGGGGGGGGAATATGTGAACACCTCCCTTAAAAAGTTTTTTCTAGAAAACGGCATAATTCACCAAACTTCATGCCCGCATACACCCCAACATAATGGGGTTGCAGAACGTAAAAATCGTCTAATTTTAGAGATGACCCGAGCCATCATGCTTGAGTCACAGGTTCCAACCTTCTTCTGGCCTGAGGCCATCGCCACTTCAGTCTATCTCATTAACCGTCTTCCTACCAAAGTTCTCAACCTCCAAAAACCACTTAGTGAACTTTCGAGTCATGTCAGTGTTCCGTCAGCCTTAACATTACAACCCCGCGTCTTTGGGTGTTCTGTGTTCGTTCACATTCCGAAAACAGAAAGATCTAAATTTGAT
Source organism: Erythroxylum mucronatum (assembly GCA_027563825.1). Classification (NCBI taxonomy): domain Eukaryota; kingdom Viridiplantae; phylum Streptophyta; class Magnoliopsida; order Malpighiales; family Erythroxylaceae; genus Erythroxylum; species Erythroxylum mucronatum. The sequence goes on from JAOSBP010000004.1 coordinate 6,481,477, forward strand.
CCGTGTTCTCTTAAGTGTGTGTTCGTGGGGTATGGGATTCATCAAAAAGGATACAGGTGTTATCATCCTTCTACTCGTCGTCTTTACACAACAATGGACTGTGACTTCCTAGAAACAGAATTTTTCTACTCCTTCCAACCCAGTGATCAGGGGGAGAGTCAGTCAGATCCACTGAGTTGGATCTCAAATCCAATTCTGCCTGATATGGTTCCAAAAGAGTTAGTACGTGGGACCACCGAACCACCTTCTCACGGAGGACAGAACCCTCCACTAGAGCTTGCATCCCCACTGAATATCTCAAAGGTAAGTACTCCTGATCTAGACTCTGATAATGTTGACAGTAATGATGTTTCCTCTGGTGATCATGATGGGGTCAGGGAAGAGGATGTTTTGAGACAGGGGGAGCAAGAGTCTCGATCTGAACAAAATAGGTATATGTTGCCACCTAGGAGTACGAGAGGTGTTCCTCCAAAGAGATATGAGCCCGAGTATGAACCCAGGAAGTCTAGATATCCTGTCGCGCACCTAGCCAGGGGGAGTCTATCACCAGTAGCTCAGGCTTTTGCTACAGCAGTTTACTCTGAGGAGCTTCCAAGGACAGTACATGAGGCCTTGGAACAAGAGAAGTGGCGTGATGCGATGGAAGTGGAGATGGCAGCACTAGAAAAGAATGGGACTTGGGAGAAATGTGTACTACCATCTGGAAAAAAAGCAGTTGGATGTCGTTGGGTGTTCACTGTTAAACACAGAGCAGATGGGTCTGTTGAGCGGTATAAGGCCAGACTAGTGGCCAAAGGCTATACCCAGACATATGGGGTAGACTACTCTGAAACTTTTTCTCCGGTTGCTAAAATTGATACTATTCGGGTTTTGTTTTCAGTTGCAGCCAACCGGGATTGGCCTCTTCATCAGTTTGATGTGAAGAACGCTTTCTTTCATGGGGATTTGAGGGAGGAAGTATACATGGAGCCCCCACCGGGCTTCTCAGATGATTTCCGCTGCAAAGAAGTGTGTAGGTTGTCGAAGGCTTTGTATGGTCTTAAGCAATCACCGAGAGCATGGTTTGGCAGATTCACCATTGCAATGAGAAAGTATGGTTACCGCCAGAGTAACTCTGACCACACCTTGTTCATCAAGAGGAGAGGGGGAAAAATAACATGTCTGATAATTTATGTAGATGATATGATTATCACCGGTGATGATATGGAGGAGATGGAGCAACTTAAGGGGAATCTATTCCGAGAGTTTGAGATGAAGGACTTAGGAGAGCTCAAGTACTTTCTTGGAATCGAGGTTCTCAGATCGAGGAGAGGGATTTTTATCTCTCAGCGCAAGTATGTTTTAGACTTGCTAGCAGAGACCGGACTGATGGACTGTAAGCCAGCAGAGACACCGATTGTGGTCAATCATGGTTTGCAGATAGTTAACGGGGCAGAGTTGGTCGATAGAGAACGTTATCAGCATCTGGTGGGGAAGTTGATATATCTGTCTCACACAAGGCCAGATGTGGCGTATGCTGTAGGAGTTCTGAGTCAGTTCATGCACCGTCCCCAGGTTGATCATATGGAGGCTGCTTTGAGAATTGTCCGGTACCTGAAGGGTTCTCCAGGTAGGGGTGTTTTATTTCAAAATCATGGACACCTAGATGTGGAGGCATATACAGATGCTGATTGGGCAGGTAATCCAGTTGATAGGAGGTCCACGTCTGGGTATTTCACCCTTGTTGGAGGTAACCTAGTTACTTGGAAGAGTAAGAAGCAGAAGGTGGTTGCACTTTCTAGCGCAGAGGCAGAGTTTCGAGGGATAGCTCGAGGGTTAGCAGAAGTTCTATGGCTAAGGAAGTTGTTGGCTGAGATTGGTTTCCCAGTTCAGGGGGCCTGCAGCTTAAAGTGTGATAATCGGGATGCGATCAGTATTTCGGAGATCCCAGTTCAGCATGATTGGACTAAGCATGTGGAGATTGACCGGCAGTTCATCAAGGAGAAGCTGGATGCTAGAATCATAGCTCTTCCTTTTGATCGATCTGAGGATCAACTAGCAAATATTCTCACAAAGGCGGTTACAGGCAGAGTCTTTAGAGAAGCGTTGAGCAAGTTGAATATTGGTGACCCCACTATTCAACTTGAGGGGGAGTGTTAGTTTTAGGAGATTGTATTGATCCCTTAGTTTTAGGGATTGCGATTTAATTTGATTTACATGTATAGTTTCCTTATTTAGGTTGATGTCTACCTAAATTCAATCTCCTAATCTATATATATGTACTTTGTACAGTGCGATAGTAATACACACAGAAAATTCCCAAATCTCCTATGTCCACTATTCGTTTATTCTTCACCGATAATACGCAACTTTATCCTATTTAATAGAGAGACTTGTTTTGATAAACTCAGTTATGAACTTTTCACTTGAACGAATAAAAGTAGAATCACTTCTCAAAATTTCTAATAACCCATGACTTAAGTCTCAAATCCTATCAAACTGACCCAAATTTAACGTTTTGCCCCGACCTGATCCTCCTCTACTTCTTTGTTTTCTGTCTCCCACGAAAGCGCAGAGACTATAACCACGATCACACGCATGTATGATTAAAGTGCCTGCAAATTCAACCACTCCAAAAGACGTAGTCGAGGATGTTGCTACATTTTTTAGAACCTGCGAGCACTATCTCTTGGGGATATTGATGTTGCTACATGTTAGAGTTAAAAAGTTGAAAAGTTAAACATCAACACCGACTAAATTTAAAAAAAAGTTAGAAATTTGTTTTTAATAAAATTTTTATCAAATAATAATAATTAGCGACAAGTGACAACAACTAATTGATAGTTATACTATTGAGTATATGGAAAAGTTATTAGTTTAAGATTACGATGGACGTCGATCGAGCCAAGAATTGGTAGTGATAAGGAATCTTGAATAATATCTGATCAATATGCAGTAAATATAAAATAATTTACGAGAGTATGACTTAAAAAAATTATAAGAACACGAGTATTAGTTGTTTAAATCTTAATATTCTTTTTTAATATTCTTATAAGAATTCAAATAGAGCAAAAGAAATCAATATTCTTATAAGAATTCAGATAGAGCAAAAGAAATCAATCTCATCATTTTCTTCAATATCTGCAATCGAATCTTAAGAATACCGAAAACTCTCTCAATATAACTTTCTCAATGACGAATTGGGCTAGATTTAAAGCACCTCAAGATTCTCTTAGATTTGGACCATAAAGAGGCGACTGAAGAACCTGAGAGATCACTAAAATGCCATTAAAAATAAGTTTGAGAATAGTTGTAGTTATCTCAATTATACGGTTTAATCTTTTTCAAGAAGCTTATTGCTATCATTTAATTGATATGGAATATTATCATACTCAATCGATTGTTGGTATTTGAATGTTGGATTTAAACCAATTAATTTAGAAAAATTTAAGACTTTATGTAAATATCTTAATATGTTTCAAAATAATTGCTTGAATTGTAAAAAAATTATTCTTTTTAGACCAATAATTAATGTTACAATTAGATGATAGTTTATTAAAATTAAATGTCTCACTCTTTATGTTCAATTGATTTATTTGATTTTTTGTTAATTTTTGTTTATTAGTTAATTAATCATAAACCCTCCGTCTTGTTTTATTAATTGAAATTAAGAAACTATATTTCAATTTTCTTGGGATTCAACTTATTTCCATAACTATTACAAGGGTTTAAAAAATCATAATTAATTTTCAGTTCTTCGACAACCAGATCAAAACTTTGGCCTTGTTGTTGTTGGGGAACTATTTCAGTTTATTAGTTTATTTACATTATTTTACAGTTTACTACTAATCTCTTATCTCATATGACAAATTTTTCCTAGACAAGTGAATTGCAATATAACCCAAAAATTTAAAAGGCAATGCATTGTTTAATTAAAGAGACTTCGGAATTGGTCATTCACTTCCGAAAGTAAAAGTTTAGATAGATCTAACAATAGGTGAAGATTTTAATTTCCAAGAAGTTGAATAAAAGATGACAAATCCTAACACTATAATGTTGAGGGAGTTAGTGACACCATATTTAAATTAACAACTTATGCATACGATTTCTAAATGTTGAGGTAGATTTCAAATTGAAACATGGTTTGATTCACAAAAACACTTGAAAGAATTTCATGTTGTTTGCTCTAGAATAAAGCCACAAAAAGTGACCGAAGAATAAATTAATCTCATAGTCATTCTATTCTCATTGAAGATAACACAAAAAATTAGCTATATTATCTTTCGTCTAGCTCAATGACAACATGGAATGAGATAAAAAGATTGTTCTTGAAGAAGTTCTTTCCTACACCACGAGCAGTCAATATTAGAAAAGAGATATATGTGATTAGATAATTCACCGGATAAATATTGTACGAATATAGACAAAGGTTTAAGGAGTTATGTCCTAACTGTCTACACTATCAGATTCCTAACTGGCTTTTGACTCATTTCTTTGGGCCCAATAAGATTTCTATAAATGATTGATAAGGTCTCTTGCAGCTTGCTGATAGAAGTTGTTAAAAGGTTCATACATTCATAAAGACACAAAAACGCAACAACAACATAAACGAAGTTATAGAAGCTTGTTTATAAGTCGAGGAGCTTATTCAAATAGTTGAGAAGCTTGTTCATCGAGTTATGGATAGCAAAAAATATACTTTTCTGCATTATCTCTGATTATAAAATTTCATGGTAGACTTTGCTTCAGCTTCTTGTTGTTTCGAGTCATAGGCCTCTGGTGTTTTTAGTATACGAGTAACTTAAGGCTTTACCAACCACAAAATACTAAAATGTGTTCTCCAACTTGACCGGATTCAATAGTGTGTTCGGGTTGTTCTGCTCAACAGTTTCAAAGGTTGTTTGTGTTTCAATGATCTATACCTTTTCTTTTTCTCCAGTTATTTCATCTAAATTAACATTGACCCTTCTCAATCTTGTCCAGGAAAGAGTTGGGGGATGAGAAAGAGCTGCTCTATCATGATTAGTAGATATCCTTGCTATCCATTTTTCATTTCAGGAATTCCAGGCAAGTGAAAATTGTTCTCTACTAGTCTGGACCTTGCGGGTCCTTGATGATTTATCGCTCATGGACATGCAAAATGGCTTTCCACATCATCTAATTTAAAGACTTTTTATACATGATTGATACTTATATCCCTCTGTAATATAAAGTTCGTACTTCAAACATCATATAATGTCGAGGTGGCAACTACATTTTGCAAGGAATGATATGCAAACAAGATCAAATTATATCTTTGGCGGATCCACCAAATTTGTCTCTCAAGAACATGAAGGTAAACATCAACTGTAAGCATGAAGCCCAAGCATAAAGTAGAACACCGAAATCCACTGCTCCATTACCAAAATCTTAGTAAGCACCAACGATGATGCCCTGTAAACATCTGATGTAGTAGTCTAAACTTAAAGTTACATGAAACAGGAGTAGTTAAAAACAAATAACTACACATATTTTTCGTCATCAGCAAATTTGTTGCAGTTGCTTACTGTTCCAAAAACTTTTCACCTGGGATTCGGCCAATCTACTCAAAGCTACTACTTGACCTTGCCGTGTACTCTGCTACAAGTTGTGCAAATGACGATGTTTTATTCTTTAACAGCCTAGCTGGAGTGTCATATTCTTCAATCAAACCTGCAAATATAATCATAAGTTATCTAGAACCGAGTACCGGTCGTGCTTGTCCAGGTATCAGCAAACTATACGGCCATACTCACCTTGACTCAGAAGCAGGACCATATCACTATCAAGAACTGAAGTTATCCTATGTGCAATGGTTATAACC
>JAOSBP010000004.1:6504367-6514471 GCA_027563825.1 Erythroxylum mucronatum
AAATATCTGCTTGTGCTATAACTTGATTCAGTATGATTAATTGTCAAATTATGCATAGATTAGTTATTACTCACTAAACTATATGCTTAGCACGGTAGATTTGTCCCGTGTAGGTTCTACATGAAGTTTATAAAGACTGGGACAAGACAATCGCAATAGCCACTGGAGTCTGAGTGTTGTTTTGAAAATAATGTAAATTTTTTGTTTGACTTTTGGGCTTATATCTGATATGTATATGTGGACTTGTTTGTAAGATTGTAACAACGATACTTCAGTTTGGTTTTGGATTTTTCAGCAAGTTTGTACTATGTACTCTGTAATTTAATGTATGTTTACTTGAATTATTTATTGGAAGTTTTCGTATGCTTTGATTTGTTGTACTGCTTTGTGTAGCATTCATCTATCTTTTCAGGGGGTATGTGGGTGTTACATCTACAACAAAGGAAATGTGGGATAAACTACAAATTGCCTTTGAAGGAACGAATGAGGTAAAGAAACATAGAATAAGCTTTTTAATGCATCAATATGAAACTATTGGCATGAAATAAAAAGAAACCATAGATGAATTCTTCGGACCGTTCAACAACAACATCATAGCCTTAAAGAACTTGGGAATGATATATTGATAGGTTCTTAATTGATTGTAAAATTATTCTATAACATTTAGCGATTAATGACATGAAATTGCTTAAGATACTCACTTTTATTCATATATGGTTTTAGGCACAATTCAAAAGAAAAGAAGTTAAAGTGAGTAAAAAGCACAATATTTTAGTCATTTTTTGAAGATTAATTTTCACTTGTCTTCATGGGGCAAGAAGAAGAAAATTAAAAGTCAAGAAAAAGACAACAAAAAATGAAAACATAAATAAGAAAAATCAAAGTTGCTCACGACAAAGAAGTACAAAAGTTATGCATGCCATGTAAGTAACGTGTATTTCATGCAAGGAAAATGGCAGTACATTGAGACCAAAACGACAAAAACAAATGAAGAATACGCAAGGCAGCAGGTGGAAGCAAATGAAGCAATACGACAGCAATCCAAGAAAACAACGCGCCAGTAGCTGGGAAAAGGAGGATATTAAAACGCAACTATTTCGTTTCATGCAAATGTTGTTTGTGTTTGCGTAGTTTGCATGAAAAACATCGCGTAATCGTAGACATTATGCAAAACATAGACGTTTAAGAGAGGCGATTGTTTTAAAATAAAAAAGGAACAGTAGCAGTGTTTTTAAGGGTTTTTAGGTTGACAGTAGCGAGAGCTTACAGGTGGTCTTCGACTGGGACAATTTCTTAGGGTTGAAGAAATTTCTTTTGGTAGCTCTTGATTTTAACTAAGATGAGGGGTAAAGCTCTCAACCGAGAGAGACTTATAAAGGGCTAGACGTCCCAACGCGGTTTAGAGGTGACATCGACATCGATGATCTAGGTTAAATGTATTTCAGTGTTTTTGTTATTTATTTCTTTCTTTAAAAATTGATTGTGTTATCTTATATTAATTGATTTGGATTTTATGTATGGATAATCGTATTCTCATTATTGTTCAATTATTTGTGTATGAACCCATTAGGTATTGTGAAAAGATGATTTGAATGCGTTCATTGGATCGTTAATTTACAAACTCATTACTAGAATTTTGATATAATCTGTAATTATTATATTGAAATTCATATGTAGAGACTAATGATTTGTAATCATTAAGGATAACATAACCTAGGTTAAATGACACATCGTATGTGATTGTTGTCTTGATTAATTGGTTTTTCTAATTCGTAATGATACTACCTAATTAAATCTAGAGACTGTATCCTAGGTTATTTGGTGGTTAGGTTTAATTAATGATCATATCTTGATTAAACACTACCTAAGAGAAAACTCGGGTGAATTATTAACTCACGATTAATAGTTGCTATGAGAAGTTTGAGAATAACAAATCATTGAAATATGTTTAATTAGGGTGTAGGCTAAGATTAAACCAAAGAACCAGGTCCCTACTGAATTCCCGACTTTTATCATTTTTTTTACTTGTTTTCTTTAAATTGCTTTTGTTAGTTAGTTTAGCTTTATTTTATTTTCTTCTTTTTAAAACCAAAACCCCCCAAAACCTAAACACTGATTAATTTTACTTTAACAACTTTACACGCACTCTTTGTGAGATCGACGTAGACTCACCACTGCTACAGTAGTAGGTCTAGTTTATTTTGACTAATGTTACGATGCGCTGTCAATTTTGGAGCTATTGCCGAGGAGTGCAGTGTTTAGTTTTAGTTTGTGATTTTAATTAATGACTTGTACATATTTGTTTGTAATTAGTTTCTTTTCAGTTATTTCTTAATCTTTTCACTTTTTGTTCGTGTTTTTGAAAAAAAAAATACTTGGCATGGACAGAAGTAATTTCATTTATAATTCTTATTATCAATCCTATATCCAATTTTAGACTTCTCAACCTAACTTTAGTTATGGATGAGATAACCATCAAAATTACTTCTTTGATAATTTGCAGGATGCACAGCAATTCCTTTACAGAACAGAAGTTTCTTATTACAACTTAAGTATGCCTCTGGACGACTATATCAAGACCTGTAATGCTACTCATCTTCAATTTCAATAGGGTATGCAATAGCTTCAAGAGAGCATGCAGCAATTTCAACAGAATACCCTACAATTCCAGCCGAACGGATGCCAACTTTGACATGATGCAAGGTCTAGCATCCAAGATATGGAGAGCCAACAAGATTCAAGTATATCTCTGGAAGAATTGATTAATATTATGAATGCTAATACTTTGAACTTTAACAGAGTGTACAGTAGCAGCTCCAGGAGGATATGATGCAATTCCAGTAGGAAATAAGGCATACAACGTCTAAACTCCAGAACATGGCAAATTAGATGGGTGAGATGGCAGTGAGATCGATCGCCTAGAGCTGCAAAGTAAAGAGGAGCAACCATATCAATCTGAGGAGTACCCAAGGGACGTTACTGCGGAAACCTTACGGAGTGATGAGGAGCTTGAGAATCTCGAGTGGAATACTCAAGGAATTGCTTGTGTAAAAGAAGCAGAGAAGGAGCTCATAGTAGAGAAGGATACATCCTTTAGCTCGGAGGTAAATACGGAGTTCCAATTTGTTGTTAAGAATGACTCTTTACTTTTACCTAGTAGGTTAGAGAAATTGAACGAAGAAGAAAAAGGTGAAGAGACATTCGAGATCTTTCCCGATAGCATGGACTCAATAGAGTTTGAGATTCTGAAGATAAGGTATGCGCTGAATATGACAGACTGTCAACCAAGACCCTATCTTGAACCACCTCAAGTGGAAGTGGCTCAAACTGTAACACTTGAAGATCAAAAAATTTTCACGTAAGAGACGTGTGGAGTCTAGCCAGTGACCCTAAACAAAGGCACTTCTTAGGAGGCAACCCAAGGGAAGTAAATTTCTCTTCTTTAAATTTTTGCATTAGTTTTTATATGCATGTGTGTTTTTAGTTGTTTGTTTCTTACTTGTTTTTAAGTTTTCAATCAAAATGAGAGAAAGAATAAAATAAACAAATAAACATTTTCTCATTTTCTATTGCTTTTAGGATTATATAGTCATGAGTAGAGAATGGGTGATAACATTAGCATGTACTTTTGTTCTTGTGATTAATCAATGTGCATTATCTTTAGAAGAGTAGTGACTAGAGGTAGATAAAGCTAGTGAGATTTTGAGCTTTTATAGACTGACATATCCATATTAGTCTCATTGTCTTTTGATAATATGTGACCTTCATGACATGTACATCCTGATTTTGCTTTGATTTTCTATTTAATACCACATTTTTAATCACATGCATTAACAGGGAGATGATTAGGCATTCTTTGTTTCATAAGTTACATTAGCCAAATAGCTTACCTTATTGACATGATTTTTCTCTTAATAAGCCCCTTTGAGCTTTATACCTTTCTTTTTTTATAGACCACATTGTACGCTTTTAAACTTAATCAAATGTCCTACTTAAGCCATAAAGCTAGTGGGACATTTGTGATTGTTGGGCTATGGATGTACAAAAGTATAAGTGTAAGGGTGTATATATGTGTGGGCTGGTTATAATGTTGGGATGTTATTTTATATCATATCATTGAAATTCCTATATCAATGTAGTTTATTTTAATTTTCATAAGATAAAAAGAAAAAAAGAACAAAGAAAAAAGAAAAAAAGAAAAAGAAAAGTTTAAATAAATATATTAAGGAGGAAGTGCATATGTGTTAAAAAGTTGTTTATTATTAATGCATCATTCGAAAGTTGTGATGAATGGGCTATTTTAGTATGTTGAATTTGAGGTAGATGTTGACTTAGAAGGTTCACTCTTTGTGATTTCAATGTATTGTCATCAATTGTGTGAGTGATCCATTCGGATTGGTATATACTTCATGTGGATTGTGTGTGAGAGTTGAATTGAGTCGTTAAATATAATTGTTACATTCGTCATAGTTGACGGTTCCCAATTTTGTATGAATGTTAACTTGTACACTTGATATTTCATTGAGTATTACTTTTGTTTCACTAGCTTTGATGACTTTCATGCTACTTTACCCAAATACATCTTACCTTACTTTTGCCCATATTATAACCCTAAAAAGTCCTTTGATTCATGATTTTACATGTAACTTTTAGTGGTAGAGAAATGAAATGATATGCAAAGTTGTGGAATGTCTTAATCATGAATAGTATTGAGTGTACCCATAGATATATTTTAGTTAAACACATTTAAATATATTGAATGTTGATTGATCATGAGTAAAAGTTTGGAATTTTGAGTTCTTGATATGATTTTTGAAAGTCATTCATCTTTTCTTATAATTATGTATTTTTAGGAAATATAGGAAATGAGTAAATGTTTGAGGTCTATAATCTTAATTTAGATGTTTTGCTCGAGGACGGTCAAAGTTAAGTGTAAGGGAAATTAATAGGTGCTTAATTTATTGTATAACTATTCCATAACATTTAGCAATTAATGATATGAAATTGCTTAAAATACTCACTTTGACTCATATATGATTTTAGGCACAATTCAAAAGCAAAGAAGTTAAAGTGAGTCGAAAGTACTATATTTGAGTCATTTTTTAAAGATTAATTTTCACTTGACTTCATGAAAGAAGAAGAAGAAAATTAAAAGACAAGAAGAAGACAAGAAAAAATGAAAACATAAACAAGAAAAATTGAAGTTGCTCACGGCAAAGAAGTACAAAAGTTGTGCATGCCATGCGAGTATCGTGTATTTCATGCAAGCAAAATGGCAGTAAATTGAGACCAAAACGACAAAAGCAAATAAAGAATATGCAAGGCAGCAAGTGGAAGCAAATGAAGCAATACGTTAGCAGTCCATGAAGAAAATGACGTGCTAGCAGCTGGGTAAAGAAGGATATTAAAATGCAACTATTTGTGTTTCACGCAGATGTTGTGCGGAAATGCAGAAAAAATGTAGTGGTTGCTCAATACGTAGACGTTCAAGGGAGGCGATCATTTTAAAATAAAAAGGAACAGTAGTAATGTTTGTAAGGGTTTTAGGGAAACAATAGCGATAGTTTACAGAAAGGATGTTGGAAAGAATGATTCAAAGTTAGTTAGGGTTTTTTAGTTATTGAATAAATTTCAAAATCTGCTCCTCTATTTTCAATTTATTAGTTTAAATTATATCTATTATTTTTCTGCACCTTTTCAGATGATTTGTTGTGGTGTAAAGCCTCTTTATAGGCTAATTATTTTTCGTCTTGATGTATATTAATAAAACAAGCAAATTTAGTCTATTTCTTTTCTATTTTCTATATTTTTTACTGTTCCAAACTTTCATCATGATATCAAAGCTTTAGATCCTCGAGGCACTGTGAGATTAAGTGAGAAGATACAAAAATAAAGTTCCCATGGCTGCCAGCAATTCAACAATTATCTCACCCCCAAGTTTCAACGGTGAAAATTATCTAGTAATTAAGGGCTTCCATGATTTCCCTTTTCGACACTCTAGGACTTGCTCAACTATTGCAAGGCAGCAAGGATATTGCTAAAGTGAAAGATAATCAAGAATGGGAAATTACTGAGTTAAGAAAAGCTTTGTCTAGAGAAGGACTTGTTGATGCTTACAAGCCTAAAACGATTTCCTTGGAAGAAGAACATGCAAATTTGGTTGAAGTGGTTGAAGTTTGGTCATAAAGAGAAAGATTGTTGGCATAAAGGGAAGTCTCGATGCTTTATGAAAAGGGATTGCAAGTTTAACAATGAAGAACAAACAAATATAGTGCAAGCGATTGAAGAAGACAACATTTTCTAGTTTGTGAGAAGTGCACAAGATGCTTCATAGACAGAAGTGCTCTATGGAAATAAGTGACAAAAGAAGTGCTGATGCTGAAGAATAGAGAGAAGTGCTTTAAAGAAAAGAATTGGGGAGAGATGTGCTCTAACCATTGAAGGATGATGGGAAGTACATCATCAAATTCAAAAAGTCTTATAACTTTGAATCAAGAGGGAATGTTGGAGAATGATTCAAAGTTAAAAATGTGGTCTTTGTTTAAAGATAAAATTTATGAGTACTAAGGTAGAGTAGTAAAGATAAGTTTATTATTTGTTAGAAGATAAAATTTTATATGTTAAGATAAAGTTGTTATCTATTAGGATTTAAACTTTTAAATTTTTTATTTGTCTGGTTAATCTTTACCGAGATATTAGGTAAGTTGGTTATTTCATTGCCTATATATTTAGACTTTCAGCGTCAATGTAAAGTACACCCATCAATAAATTACCTTTTGCATTATCTCTTTTCTATTCTACTTTATTTTAGTTAGTTTCTGATTCTAAAATCGAACATGGTATCAAAGCTTTAGATCCTTGAGGGACTGTGAGATTGAGTGAGAAAATACAAAAATAAAGTTCCCATGATTGCTAGCAATTCAACAATTATCTCACCCCCAAGTTTCAATGGTAAAAATTATCTAGTATGGGCTTCCATGATTTCCCTCACCGTTTTCGGTGCTCTAGGACTTGCTCAACTGTTGCACGGTAGCAAGGATATTGCTAAAGTGAAAGATGATGATCAAGAATGGAAAATTACTGAGTAGAGAAAAGCTTTATCTAGAGAAGGACCTGTTGATGCTTACAAGCCTAAAAATATTTCCTTGGAAGAACATACAAATTTGGTTGAAGTGGCTCAAGAAGAAACTTTTTTTGAATTAGTTGAGAGAAGTGCTCAACAATAGAAAGATGATGAGAAGTGCATCATACAATGAAGAGATGTGCTTCACAAATAAGAAATCTAGAGAGATGTATTCCATGGAGTTTGAATTTTCTGCAACTTTGAATCAAGGGAGATTGTTAGAAAGAATGATCCAAAATTAGTTAGGATTTTTGAGTTGTTGAATAAATTTTAAAATCTGCTCCTCTATTTTCAATTTGTTAGTTTAAATTATATCTATTATTTTTCTGCACCTTTTCAGATGATTTGTTTTGGTGTAAAGCCTATTTATAGGCTAGTTATTTTTTCGTCTTGTCGTAGGCCAATAAAACAAGCAAATTTAGTCTATTTCTTTACTATTTTTCTATATTTTTTTACTATTCCAAACTTCCATCAGACTCAAATTAAAGGTCACTACTTTGAGTTCAATTCCTCACTTTTATCGTGATGTTACTTTTAGAAATGTAAATTTATACACAGTGTAGGAAACATTTATAAATGGAAATAAGGATACTCCAGTGTCCACATTGAAAGTAGAAAAACTAACTCAATCTAAAAGGTCACTGCTTCAGTTCAGTGCTCCGTCTTGGTTGGTCTTATCTCTTCTTTTTGCAATTTCATTGTTCTGTTACTGTCAGAAATGTCAATTTATTTCATCATTGCATTTAATTTTGAAAAACCGAAGGGGCTAGTAGTTTCTCAAACTTTCTAATTTTACCATCGACGTCTTTAGCACCAACGAAAATAAAAGCAATCAAAAACGAAATAACAAATAACACCAGAAATTTAGTAATACAGTTCGGCACACCTTGCCTACGTCTGCGGGGCCCTCACCCAGCTTAATACTTTCACCGAAATATAATAGATTTACCCAAGGCTTTACTGAGCCGACACTGCTCACTCCTTGATACTATCTCTCAACTTTACTTCATGTGAAAGAATTTTCCACCCAATAGTACGATCACTTCGTACTAACCTCAACGGAAGATTTTTTCAATCAATCTTTTAACGAAAGAGCAATAAATGAATAACTCAGGTGATTAGAATAATAAAGAACAAAAACTAAATACACTTGAGATTAAAAAACAACTCTCCTAAATATGTTGATTCATTAATGAAAGAACGGAAAGTTGTTCATGGAAATATCTGCTATGAGCCTTCAACATCTTCACTAAAAATCCTACGTACAACAGTCACAAAAACGTCTCTTCACCAAAACAGTAGTCCAATAGAGTTGCAATAACCGCGACAACTGCTGAAGTTTTTTGCACAAAACCAACAACGAAGATAGCAGCAAAAAGGAATGAGAACTTCTGGAATGTTTGCACACCAACACCAAAAACGTCAACCACAAAATTAACACTTCATTGACGATGAACAACCCAATAAAATGATGCAAACATCATCGAAAAATCAGCTGCCAAAATACTCACACTAGACACCAAAGAAGCTCTCAATGATATCTCAAAACATAATAAAATGCAGGAGGCCAGAAGCTTAGAACGAACGACAAAACCGAAGTCTCGTCAATGCAAAAGACTTTGAGATGCGAAAATAGTCCAAGGTATACGCAGCACAATAAAACTAGTGGTGGCAGCAGCAAGCACTGATCACGTATCTTTGCGCAGCTCAAGACGGTGATTTGATCATCTTATAAACACTAACCACAAAAAGTTCACTCCAGTGCATGTACGGGAAAATAGTAATAGGACTGGAAATGAATATAGTGAAGAATGAGAATGGATATTATCATTATAATTATGATGATTGGTTAAGAAGAAGGAATGATTACCATTACCATTGATAGTGGTTGGTTTGTAAAAAATACTATAATTAATTAATTACAATATATTAATTCGGTTTGTAAAAAATAATATAATTAATTAATTACAATATATTAATTCGATTTGTAAAAAATAATATAATTAATTAATTACAATATATTAATTCATTAAAATATCGTAATTAATTAATTAGAGTATTTTAATTAATGAATAAATTATATTTCAATTAATTATATTTTAACTAATTAATTATTTTTAATTAATTATAATGTAATTAATTAATTATAATATTTTAATTAATTAAATTGTAATTAATTAATTATAATTTTTAATTAATTAGTTAATAACAATATTTTAATTAATTATATTTTAATTAATTAATTATATTTTAATTAGTTATAATATAATTAATTAATTAATTAATTATAATATTTTAATTATCTATATTGTAATTAATTATATTTTAATTAATTACTTGTATTTAGTTAATTAGTATTAAAAATATTTTAAAAGAAAGAATAACTACTAAGGAATGAGTTTCTTTTCTCTACTAAATGGAGGGTATAGAAGATTTTTCAAAAGTGAGATATCAAGCTATCGCCCCTAAAATAATAATCAACAATTAATCACACACATTTTATTCTTTACCTATTAATCTTTTCCCCAATCTATCAAAAATATGTGCACTCCCACTTGTCAATAGTAATGGATTGAGTTGAGTCGAGTCTAGTCCTACCCAGGGTTGAGCTTAACCCCCGCTTCTACAGCACGGGCCTAAGCCTGAGCACAACCGAGCCTAAAATGGCCCAACTCAATCTTAAGCTTGATTTTTTTTACAAATTAAAAATACAAAATCGCTTTGTTTTGTTTATAAAAGTCATGCCTCAGGCTAGGTCAGGCCTTAACAGCTTGAGCCTGAAGCAATCCAGGGTCCAATTTTTCAAAACAATTGGACCTGAGATCTAATATGATAGTCAGTCAGTCAGTCAATCACTCGGTGGCTCGCTCTCCCTCTCTCTCTCTCTCTATAAAACTTACTTAACCACAACAACCAACGTAAGATCTTCCGTTGTGCTTCATTTGCTCTCCACTCTCTCTCCAGACCACGATTGGCCAGCG
>JAOSBP010000004.1:6531045-6541913 GCA_027563825.1 Erythroxylum mucronatum
GTAAATGCATGGGTTTAAGTGTTCTAAGATCAATTTATACATTAGTTTCTTTGGGTTCTCATTTGGAAATTCCTATTAATTTGGGAATTGTATTTATGTTAAAAAGGAAATCACGAAGGACAAGAGGAGCAAGAGGAGAGGCATATTTGAACAAGCCATAATCAAGAACTTCGAGGTGGGTTTCACTTTTATAGTTAGGTGGTAAGCTAATAAAAGTTTTCTGTCAATAAATGACAGTAATTAATTTTGAAACTACCTCATTTATGTGCATTTAATGTTTTTAAATACTACAAGATTGTGCTATATGCTTATACATGATTTGTGTGATGATTTATGAAAAGTTGTTTTTAAAATGATCCTTTGAAATGATGTATGATTATGAAACCATACTTTTGGAAATGGTTTTTAAGGTATAACAAGCATGTGAAAAGCAAGTTTTCAAAAGAATGTGCCTTTTGGGCATCAAGTTTACAAGATTTTGAAATCTATATGTTATGTGAGTTTGTGGTAGTCCCTCAAGAACCGTCATGTGCACGTTGATCCAAGTATAGGCTTCTCTCACCTGCCCGCTAGTGGCATGGAGCTCCCTCAAGGACTCCCTCAAGAATTCATGACTACACAGGACCATTTCAATGGAAATGTGTAGTGCGTCATGTTTTGGACTTACCCAAACCATTTGATATATTTATGTATTCATGACAAATCGATATGAGTGATGCATTCATGATTTGCATTCACATGAATTTCTGCATTGAAAATGATTTATAAATATTTTTGCTTGTTACAAACTAAAAAATTATTACCCACGGGCTCTAAGCTCACCCCCAATCTCCTCCCACACATTCAGGTGATGAGCAAGATATCAAGTAGGTCAAGGGGCAAGGCAGCACTCCTAGTTTTGGTTATTTTGAATTTAAAGCAAGGCTTTAGTTGCATTTTGAGCAAATCTTGGTTCATCTATCTTTTTGTATTTTGGGATTTGGATGTATTAATGTATTTGCGGCTTGAAATGCCCATTAAAGCTTTGTAAAATTCTTATCTTTTGATGATAATGGAATATACTTGCATTTTTGTTCATGACTCTCTCAGGTTTGTACGTTGTTTTTTTAGTTTTCATAAGGAAAAAATTGTGTTCTGATTTCGGGGAGAAAACTAGATTAATCTAGGCTGATTTAGGCAAATGTGTCTTCTAGAAAGTTGTAGTCCTTTCTTTTAGCTTTCCAACGGTTTATAGTATGAAATTTTTGGACATCTGAGCTTAATTGGGATTCTCATAATCGAATCAATTCAGTGACTATTCTCTAATAATTACCCACACATCAATTTAAGTATCTCTATATTTTAATTTATGAGATTAATTACTTTCTTTATAAGAAATAAACACAATGTGTGCTAGTTTTACCCTTCCAACATTATCCTGTCTTGATGAAACTACAACTAAGAACATTTAAGAATAATACATAAATGTAAATTGAATCTCACAGTTATGATCTCATCATAATTTCAATTATACATTAATTATTTTAAGAATTTTATCTTTAATATTACAATATCAAATGTAATTAATACATAAAATAATGAATACTTTTATTAATAATTGTCACTCAACTACAACAAAAATGATTGACTACAAGGTATGTACCAACCGATGCATCCCCATGGCCAGGTTTTACAGCACCTAATGTTGGCTTTGGACCATGACCTGAATCAGGCTTAACGAGGTCAGACGATGGATTTTGACCATACAGTCCATACTCATTGTCTGAATGCTGTTGGTTTGAGCTATGCCTATAACTATATATCAGCACAGGCAATGACTAGCAATGAGAAAAGGAGGATAGAAGCTGAAGGAAAAAACTATTCAGGGCATTGTTGCTTATGTTGCAATGCAAGCAAGGACAGAAGATATGAACTGTGGAGGATTGGAGTGGATTGAATGGAGAGGGGAGCCGTCATCGTTCTCTTTTATTGGACAGAGTTACGGGCAGTGTGTACAAAAGGCAGGGACGTAGTCAACGCGAGCTGATGTCTCGCGCTTATTAGAAATTTCTTATTAAAGACCAACAATTTTAAGGATCTATCTTCGTCACGATAAAATTTCAAAAATTAATCGGACTTGTTCCGACAGACTTATTACATAAATATGGCTGAAGACAACTGTTGAGGAAATATAATATATAATAGATAGTCGGTTGACGCGACAGGGTAGTCACGTCGCCCAAGTAATGCCATCCCCTATTCCATCGTGCGATCAAATAAGTTCCTTCTTCGTAATATTTAATTTGTCACGGAAACACCAGTTATATAACAAGCCGTGATGATAGTTCTTCTGTATTACCATAGACTTACGAATCCATAGCCCGGCAGATCATAATTAATTATGTCTTTAATTATGTCTTCCAGTCATGTCAATTTGGCCATCTCTCTGTTGCTCTCGTGGGTGTTTATTGCTTCTGCTGCTGACGTTGGTTACGGCTCTAAACCCAATATCGAGAAACCAGAACTAGACAAGGACAAGTTACTGACATCTCTGATTGGTATTCAGGGGCTTGTTTATTGCCAAACAGGCACTAAACACTTCCCTCTGGAAGGTAATTCCTCCGCGTAATTAAACCCTTTAGAGGTCTGGAGTTCTACATGTCAAAATTTCTCTGTTTGTTAGACGATAGAACACCATTACAACTTTTTTCTCGTTTACATTCATCGTTTATCTATTTTCTAAACTGATAAAAATCGTGTGAATATGGGAGCAGGAGCTGTGGCGAGAATAACATGCATATGCGTTGATGAGTACGGTTACGAAACATCACCTATGTCCTTCCTCAGTGGTGCGACGGATCTTAAGGGCTACTTCTTCGCAACATTATCGCCTTACGAGGTGCAAGGGAACTGGAAGGTCAAAGACTGCAAGGCTTTCCTTGAACTATCTCCTCTGGAGACTTGTGAAGTTCCGACCGATATTAACCAAGGGATTAGCGGAGCTCCTCTTGCTTCTTACCGATTCCTTGATGAGAAAAAGATGAAGTTATTCACGGTTGGTCCTTTCTTTTATACCTCGGGGCCTAAATCAACCTTGAATCGTTATTAACTACTAATTTTGGCATTAATCGATTATATTTGCAACTGAGAGTACGTAAGTGCTGTAATCAACACTTGCTTACCGAAAAAAGACGCAATAATGTCCATGTTCTTGTAAGCTACGTTTCAAGTTGAACCCTTCGATTTCTGTGTATTTTTGTTACAGCCGGCACGAAATATTGTCACTTGGAATACGGTAAAGCTCCAGCCATACACCGTTATAAACTTCTAGCTACATCTTGATTAAAAAAAAATTGGAATAATAACAATTAATCATTACTGACTCGCATTTTATACCATTATTTTTATAGTTTATTATGATTTGAATTTTATCAAGGAAAAACTAAACTTAATAATTTTGAAAATTAAGGTATATCCACTAAGGATACATTTGTATAAAAGAAAAATAAATAAGCTAACAAGAGTTTATATATATATATATGTAGGATTATATAACTTATTATAATCATGTTTAAGTTAAATTGGGACTAATAAGACTGGTTGATTTTACTATTGATTCAATAATTACATATTTCATGATATATATATATATATATATATCATGAAATATGTAATCGTCAACAAGTAGATTATTGAATCGATAGTTCACTCTTATTAATCTGTAATGTTGACTCAATAATCTACTTGTTTACGATTACATATTTCGTATATATAGTATACTATTGATTTAATAATCTACTTGTTGATGATTACATAATTTTTTATATATATTCTACTATTGATTCAATAATCTAATTGTTGACGATTACATATTTCATATATACAACAAGTATATTATTGAATCAATAGGAAAATCAATCCGTCTTATTAATCTCAATTTAACTTAAACATGATTATAATAAGTTATATAATCCTTTCAAAGTTTAGTAAACATGGGCACACATTCCAACGTACTTGTGTTTCATATTATAGATCTTTCTATTTCTTTGTGTACATATATATAGGTTTAGATACATTCGTATACTAAGCCATGCCTCCTTCGAAAACCCTCTTCAAACCAACACGTTCCTGTTTAGCTTATATCTTCATCTTTAAATTCTATAAAAGGACACACTTCACACATGATCGTATATTAGACTCTCTTCACTCAAGACTTTTAATTCAAGGTTTTTTTAACCCTAAAGACTGGAAGCCCATGTATATGAGTTGTACACAACTCTCTCTACTTTGGTGATTATACTCCTCACAGGTTAGATTATAGTCTCTTTTGATACCTTAAAAATGTTAATAAAGTCTAAACAATACTTAAACTTCTCTACAGTAACTAATTTTTTCAAAATATTAGTTGCATTTTCCTAAGCATGCAACTAATTTTTTTCAAAATATTAGTTGCATTCTCTAATCTTGTGAAACGTCACATCTTTGTGCTTAATGTCCAAAGGCAATCAACCCTCCAATCTTGTGAAACCTCACATCTTTATGCTTAGTTGTTATATGATACACTTGATTCTTTTCCAAATAAATGACATTTTGACTTTTAGAGTATATCTAGACCCCCCTTTGGTTGAAACCCACTTCTTTCACTAGTTTTGTAAGTCATTATGCTTACTTAGAAACTTCAGTTACTATAATATGCTCTACTTCAGTTGTAAACAATATAACTATAGAATGCAACATTGATTTTCAACAAATAAGTCCTCCTACAACAGTAAAGATACATCATATAGTACACTTCCTTTTATCCAAATCTTTTGTATAGATTGAATTCACACATCCCATATTAAAGGGTCACATATCTTAATTTTAAATATAATCTTATGTTTTGATGTTCCTTTCAAATAAATGAATATCCACTTGGCTACTTCTCAATACGATCTTTCAAGTTTCGACGTATACTTACTAACTTGACTAATAAAGTTAGCCAGATTTGGCTCAATATAAACTATTACAAATATTAAATATCTAATAGTGCTAGCATATGGTACCTTAGATATATCATTAACTTATGCATTTGTTTTTAGTACTAATTTAGAAAAACCTTTAATGGATTTACTAATAGAGTACTCAAGGGTTAACCATGCTCATTCCAAATTTTTCCAATAACTTTTTAATATAGCTACTTTGAGATAACCATAATTTTCTAGACCTTTTATCCCTCCAAATCTTGATTCGTAGTAACTTATTGGCAGCATCCAAATACTTCATCTCAAATTCCTTTCCTAACAAGATCTTTAGTTTGTTTATATCATACTCTTTACAACAATTAACATATCATTCGTATATAGTAGCCAAAAAAAAAAGAATAATGTATCCTTAAGACTCTTAACATATATACAACAATCATGCTCAAATCTTATGTAGCCAATTTGAATTATGTAAGAGTGAAACCTTTTATATCATTATTGTGGAGATTGTTTCAACCTATAAAGTGATTTCTTAGATTAACACACTAGATCTAGGTTGACATGACACTTTGGAATACTTTGTATAAATTTACTCCTCCAAGTTACCATGAACAAAAGTTATCTTTCCATTCATGTGCTCTAAGTGCACATCTAAAGTGACATCAAAATCCTAATATGAGTATGGTAAACCATCAGGAAAAAGATATTATCATAATAAAAAATCTTCCATTGTATGAACCTTTTTTTCTACTAAATGAGTCTTGAATTTTTCCTTCTTTCTTTTGCTGCTGATAGCCTTCTCTTATATACCCTTTTACACCTTATATGTCTCTTTCCTTTAAAAAGGTACACCAACTTTTATATTCAATTCTTATGTAAAAACCTCTGCCTACTCCATCATAGATCTTATCCATCTATCCTTCTATAGATTGTTTATAGCCTCTTGAAAGGTAGTTGGATCATTATTCTTAACAATTCTATTTGGTGGCCTAATTGCGCATCTTATTTTATTTATGGCTATACTAGGTTAATTATCTTATCTTCACATTAATATATTTCTTAAACTAGATTTTTGGCTTCTTTCAAGTATATTTCTATCTAATCTAATTCTATTTATACCTCTTTCATACTATCCTTTACTAATTGATATGTGCTTAATTGATTGTTTAATTATTTCATAACACTTACCGATTAATGACATTAAATTTTTTAAGATATTTACTTTGACTTATATGTGATTTTAGGCACAATTCAGAAGTAAAGAAGTTAAAGTAAGTCAAAAGCACAATATTTGGGTCATTTTTTGAAGATTTACATTCACTTATTTTTTGGGAGAAAGAAGAATACTAGAGCAAATAAAGACAAGAAGAAGATAAGAAAAAAAAACACAAAGAAAATGAATTAAAGTTGCTCACGGCTATGCATGTCCCATACAAGAATGTCAATTTAAATTTAATCGGAAGCATTTAGATTAATTGTTTCAGCAACAGATGAAGGACCCAAAACAGTAGTGTAGAAGTAAGGAGCAACTAGGAGCAAAACTCAGCGCAACAGGTGAAGCATCTAGAGAAAACAATGCAGTAGCAGACAAGTACGCTAAGGCCGAAATATGGTAGCAACAGACATTTAGTTTGCATTCAATATAGACGTAAGGAGCATTTTAAATGGAAGCTTTTAGTAACAAAGAAGGCGTGAACAGTACTAGCGGACCAGAAATTAAATCATAAAATAGAGAGAGCAACGCATGCCAAATGCAGTCCACATAAAATGAAATGCAAACACAATAGTTGGAATGAAGTACGCAAACATATAGGAGAAAACAACAACGCAGAGACATGACGGTTTTAAAATTAGTGAACAGTGACAGTGAACTAGGAATTAAATGAGAAAATAGGCTGGAGGCATTGCTTCTCTCATCGTTCTTTCACACCTGAAGTAGCTAGAAGATGGTTGGTACTTGGAGCATAAAAATGGAGATGGAAGGCTAGCTTCTTGATGCTAGTTTAATGGGAATATCGACTCCAAGTTACAGTTAAGCTATTTTTATCATTTGAAGGCTATAATTTCTTTTCAGATTGTTGTGCTATTGGTGTTGATTTGATTGAGTTTTGGGATGAATGATTTTAATATGTTATGTTGATTGTTCTATTTCGAACCTATTGCTAAAACATTGAATGTAATTTGTAATCGTTACTTTTGATGTTTGTGAGTAGCATCTAATGATCTCGTATCATTAAGAAGAACATGTAAGGTTACTGCTTATATTGATCGTTTTGTACATCGTAATACAACTGCCAAATTAAACCTAGAGATCGTATCCTAGGTTATTTAGTAGTTAGGTTTAATTAATAATCATATCTTGATTAAACAAAACTAAGGGAAAACCAATATTAGAAGAGCGTTCTATTAGTCTTAGATCAGTAGTTCGAAGAGAGTTGTAAAGACGTTAGGATGATAAAATATGCTTGATCGTGTTTAGGCTGAGATGGAACTTAGAACTAGACCTTACATATATTCGACAATTTAATCATTTTCGATCGCTTGTTTTAATTTGTTTTCAATAATTTGCTTTTATTTTATTTTCTAAATTGCTAAAAATCCAAAAATCCCCCTTTTATATTTTCCTTGCATCAATTAATTTTGTTATGAAAATTAACCGAACATTCCCTATGGATTCGATCCCAACTCATAATAACTACAAATTTTAGTGTGTAAAGTCAGGTAAATTTTACAGTACACTCGATACGCGCTATCACTAATCATGACACATCTATATATATTTTCTTTAACATATGTTACTCATCAAACACTGCATCCCTACTTATCACTTTTTTATGTCACGTCTTAGTACTTGTATCCCTTCACACTTTTAAGGTAATCAATGAGGTTACATTTCTTCAATTTCTAATCAAGCTTGAAACTCTCATGACTAGAGACATGATTATTTGTAAGACATCCAAAGTTTTTTATATTTAAAAGATCTACCTTTGTTCTCAACTATGCTTCTTCATTCACTCTCCCATCCAGTGATGTTGATAGTGATTTGTTGATGAGATAACAAATCATACTCATTCCTTTCACCCAAAAAAATCTAAGGATCCCTATATTCAATCTCAAGTACTTGGCTCTTTCAATTATGAATTTTGTGCATCCTTTCTATATACCATTTTGTTATGATATTTCTTAAACTATGTTTTTTTATCTAAATCTTATTCTCCTTATTTTATAATTTTGAATCCATATACTTGGTATTGTTCTTAACCTCAGGTACTTGAGTTTTTGTCTCTTTAATTTTTCGCCTCAGCCTTTCATGTCTTGAACTTTACAAAGATCTCAAATTTATGGTTTATAAAATATATTTAAAATTTCTTAAAAAATTATCAATAAATGTCATAAAGAGCTAGGATTCACCCAATGCTAACTTTCTTATAGGATTGCATACATCAGTATATTCATAGTTAAGAAGTTCTTCAATTTTTTATTTTTCTATCCTTAATGTTGATCGGGGTAACTTTTAATCTTATAGACCCTTAATATTTCGCAAGTACACGGTTTATAGCATAGTATTAAAGGTGTTGATCCCACGAGAAAGGAGAGTAATCTAGTGCTAAAATCTAAGGCTAGAAAAACGATAAAACTGAAAATAAAAGATGCAACAGAAATTAATTACGAGAATTGAGTTCAACCAATCAAATCAAAAATTAAACACAAAAGTATTAATAAGTGTGCAATATGGAATCACAATAGAAATCAACCTAAGGAATTTACCAATTTATGAGAAAGGAAATTTTACTTATAATTAATTCTAACCTAGCTAATTATGTGTCAATGGAGCGTCAGTTCTAGACTATCCTAGGGCTAATTACTCTCTCTCGAGTTATAACCATTAAACCCTAATCAAATTATGGAATTTGCAATCTTTCAATTCATAAATTATCTAAAACCCTAATTAGATCTGAAGCACTCTAATAAACTATCAAAACATCACTCGGGATCTCTCTCCTCACAATTACAAATATGATTTGATACGGTTTCTATTAAATGGCCTAACTCTCATTAATCCGATTTAATCATTTTTCATTCAGTTCACCCTCTCAGTTTATTACCAAATTATACAAGAATGCAATCGAATCACGACATTCATCCAATAAACACAATTGACTAAATTATCATTAAACCAAAATAAAATCCCGAAGGAGAGTTTAGAATATCATCAATATTCCAAATCCTATCATCATACTATCTATCTCAATTCTATGCATAAATAAAATCAAAACGAAAAGGAAATAATGACTTAGAATAGACGACAAAAGGCAGCGATGTTGGGAAACTTCCTGATCCGGGAAGCACGTCGAATCAGCTTCATCTTCCTCTTCCTCCTCTTCTTTCTTCTTCTTTCTCTCTCGGTATTCTCTCTTTAAGGTTTCAAGTGTGGTTGATGCAAGAAGCTCCTTTGTGCTCCTCTTAATGTTCTTTAAATAGTCTTTTATGTTTTGGGTAGCCTTAGGGTCTTTCTGGGGTCCGAAAGGTCCAAAAAAATCCCTCAAAATATGACGTTCGTAAGTGACTACGCATCTACCGTGGCCTTGCAGGCCACAATTGTGGCCCACATCTGAGCCTTCTGTCATGATCATGGGCTGTTGTTTCGGCCAAAGTATCTTTCGAAATTCCTCCGTTCTTCAATACTAACTCTGAAATACTAGCAAACACATTAAGGCACATCAAAAATATAATATTTAAGCTCAAAAGCTTGTACTAACCTATAAAACACTCAAAACACAAATAATTAACAAAATAACACACTTCTAACCTAAACGCATACTATCAAACTATGCTTTAAAACACAATGCAATTTACACTTATCAACATCTCCACACTTAAACATTTGCTTGTCCTCAAGAAAACAAAACAATAAAAAACAAAAAAAACACAAAGAACACAATGCAATAATGAGGCAATCGCTTCAACTTCATGAAACAAATTTAATTTTAAACACAATCATTTAAGTTGTTCCAAATTATTAACATACAAAATCTGCATTTAGGAACTCTGGACTAATATATATATTAATCAAAACTTAAATGTCAAGTTTATTCACCCCTTTCAATTGTACACACACATTAATAAATATTTGGTCAATCAAACTTTGAAACTAAACCTAAGTACATTTTCATTAAAATTTAAGCTACTTATAAGTTCGGTAGGTTTTTATTAGAAAACATTCTTTTTTATTACTTTTTGTGGATATGGACCTAGTATTTTTACACGGAGGCAAACATTGGTGATGAATGTCGACCCAGTTACTCGACTAGGTCATGTTTTTAGTAAATTGCTTAGTTGGAACATCATTATTGCATTTTGAGGCGAAGGCATACATTTGTGATGCGTGTCAATCCGGTTACTTGGCTACATTACGTTCTCAACTAGCTACTAACTTTATTCATAAGCTGAAGGTTAGTGGAGTAGTTATTTATTTAAATACAATCACTTTTTCTTTTTCTTTTTAATGCCTACCTTGTTGCTTTAGCTACTTGTTTTCATGAAAAAATACTAACAAAGCTACTTAGTCAAAAGACATAAAATTATGAATGAATGTGACAACTTATAGGGTGATAAAATAACATTAAATCCTAATTAACTTTCATATTTTAGCCAAAGAACCCATATCACTAATTTCATGAGCTATTGACTCTTCACAACCTAATAGATTATGTCCAAAATTAAATAAAGAATATAGGTCATCAATACATCCATACAATTTACAATATGCAACCTAAACACACTAACATAACAATATGAAAATTTTACACTCAAAGCAAAACACACAACCCTCCCCACACCATCCTCAATTATTTTATGATATTAAGATAACTCATATAAAGTGTTATAAATTTATTATTAAAGTAACTCATATAAAGTGTCATT
>JAOSBP010000004.1:6542013-6560369 GCA_027563825.1 Erythroxylum mucronatum
TGTCTGCATGTTGGAATTATTAATTGAAACATGTATCAGGGAACATTCACTCAAATAAAGAGTTTATAGTGATATCAACACTTCTAGATGTTTTACTAAGATTGGTGATTAAACTGGTGCTAGTAGTTTGATGGACTGGATACCCATCAAGTCTTAACACCAAAATGAGATCTTGTGTGTTAATCACCATATAGAATAAAGCGTGAGATTTAGAAGGAAAAACCAAGTAAGGGCAAAATGGTAATTTTACCCTTTATTATGCGGATGGCTATAATATGGTTCATAATAGAGTTTGTGATTGGACATCTTATTTGAAACATGTGTTCTTATAATAATTAGTAATTCAAGAGTTCAACTAATTGTCTTTAATTGAATGACATTTGGTTAATAAGATGGAATTAATTCTAATGAGATTAAATTAATTCCATGCTTATTGGAGCTTGAATTATATAAGTCTAATTAGATTCCCCACTTGGCTTCTAGGAAGGTTATCAAGCAAAGCAAGAAATATAAATAGAGGTTACTGGAAATAAGAAAAAAGAAAGAACCAAATTAGATTTAGAATAATAATACCAGAACAATTTAATTAATAGTTAATTAAATTTGTTACCTATGATTGAATGTTGGGCTTATGCTAATTAATTATTA
Organism: Erythroxylum mucronatum; assembly: GCA_027563825.1. Taxonomy (NCBI): domain Eukaryota; kingdom Viridiplantae; phylum Streptophyta; class Magnoliopsida; order Malpighiales; family Erythroxylaceae; genus Erythroxylum; species Erythroxylum mucronatum. The sequence goes on from JAOSBP010000004.1 coordinate 6,542,662, forward strand.
ATTAGAAGCCTAAATGAACATTTAATATTGGGCTAGACTTTGGTTTAATTTGATTAATTAAATTAATTAAATTGAAATAAAGTTATTAAAGATAAAAGAAGGGAATTTCGGTTAAGTGGACTAAATGGACAGCTACACATTTAAGGTGGGTTTTTATCATGCTTCATCATCTTTAAATGGTTTGGTGGTGTCATCATTAAATGGAGTAATGATCTTATCGTTAAATGGCTTTTAATGATGGCTTGTAACCTTTTAGCATTCATTTGATTAAAGAAGGAGGAGGTGCATTTGATGCACTCTCTCCCTTCTTTCATCTCATAACTGAAAATGAGAGGATCTCATTTAGGTTATTGGTCTTTTCATATAGCTATCTTAAACAAATGAGAGTGTCTCATTTATTGGCTTCTTTATTTTTGATTAAAGAATGAAGTGATGCATTGGATACACATCTCTTTGTTCTTTCATCTTTAACCGAAATTGAGAGGTTCCAATTTGCTTTTTCTTGTTTTTTCATCTAGCCATATTAAAAACAAATAAGAATGTCTTATTTATGTTCTTCTTCTTCATTTTTGAAGAAAGAGAAGAAGGTGTTGCATTTTTTACTCACTCTTTCCTCTCTTGCATGAGCTAGCCGAAACTTGTAATAAGAAGAGTCTCATTTTTGGCTTCTTTCAACTAAGGAAAATCTCTTCAATATTTCTTCTCCTTTCCCACCAAAGGATCTTGTTAACCAAGTTGTCCAAGAAGAAGAAGTGGTAGATCGAATTCGTTGAGGATACAATAACGAGGAGAGGATACATTAACAAAGAGAGGATACAAAAGTGAGGAGTTAAAGCTATATAAAGGAGTCGATATAATTTCCATATTGTTCTTATGTTAGTTATTTTCTTATATCGTATCATGTATGGATGAAAACATGTTGATTTGGTTTTTATGCTTCCGCTACGTTTTGGTTTCGGAAAAAGTTTTTGAAATCTACCATTCAGCCAAATCTAGTATGCTATTGTATTTTGATCCAACATATCTCCATCCTTGTAGTTGGCTCCTATAGATGAACTAGTGGAGGTCGAATATGCACTCTTAGATGCTACACGATTTGTAACATAATGTTGCCTAACTAGTTTATATAAGTTATAGTATATGCTAAAATAACTGGATAATGTGCTGATGAAAATGGTGGTGGTGGTACAAGTCCTATAATCTAATCCTTCTAAGTAGGCACCTCTTCATATCAGAATGAGCGCAAAATGTTGGCCTTAATTTTCTATCCTCAAATTGATCATCCATATTACCCGGAGGATATCTAATGTTATGGGTATAAAAGTAGTAGTATTATAAGATTCATATCATCTAAAAGCACTCCTAGCCTGTGTTTCAGACATGTAATCACCAAACCTCCATTGATGATCCCAAAATTATCCTATTAAAGTATCTTCAAACTAGCTATATAAAGAGTATGTCGAAGTACGCCCTCTACCTACAACACATGTAGTATAACAAGAATAGATCCTTCCTTAAGACAACTCTGGTGGTCTCCCTTCTTATATATATTGAATGGATTATGAGTTTGTGCATGAACTATAATTGGTGAAACAAAAAATCTAATGCCTTGGATTTTGTAGGCTGATAAGATTGTACAATCACTAGTGACCATTAGTAGCTCTTTACATTTGTATCTAGAAAGTCCTATACAATTTGGATCCTATTCAATCTTAATAATCTCACATACGCTTTAGTGTAGAATCTAAAATGGAATATAAATTAAATATAGCTTAGACTATTGTCTATACTTCCTAGTATGAACATAAGTACTAATGGGTTTGCCCATAACATCTTCATACTGTCTACCTCTAGTATGTTGATAAATTCTAGCATAAGCTTGCTAAATTCTATATCATAATAATCAAAGGCATCATACCACCTATTAATTGAAATTATCTTATGTAATTTGTTAACAAGACTGACCTATCTTATAATGCCCTGATAAATGATGTAGGGTGCCTCGAACTATCTAGTGTAGAATGATACCTCTTCCTCTATGCCTTAATAGCAAAATGGAGTAGTAAGTGATCTAGCTACTATTGCTTATCCACATGAGTCTACAACTCTAATGGAGGCAGTTGTAGCATTGGGAATGTTTGCACTAGCCTCTACTACCTCCTCATAGTGTACACCTTTGGGGTAGTCATATGTGACGAACAACTGATCATGTCCATTTTGACCCTCTTGTGCGATGGTTGATGTACATGTCTTTTAGGTGGTTTAGGTGGTCTTTAAGTCTCTACTATAGTGTGATATCTAAAGAAAAACATAAATAAGATCAAGAAAATGATAAATGATGTCATAAAAATGTATAAGTGTAGAGTACAATGTAAAATTAAGTAAAACGAAAAAATGAGCCACTAAGAAAAATGTAATTAGCCTATAACACTCCTCTATTGTTTTTCTATTATGAATGAATATTGTAATTGTGTTTTGCATTGTATAATTCTAAAATGTCAATCCTTATTTCTTTTATTCAATTATAGAGTTTAAACTGATTAATCCCTAAAATAAAGGTAATAAATCAAAAATCAATGTATATGAGTCACATCAAGAATGTCTGACCATATAAAGTATATATATGTTGCAATTCACATTAGTCATTTTCTAACACCCTAAAAATAAAGTATAATAGATATCTAATCATTAAATAAGCATAATACATAGTTCATATAATTAAATATTCCAAAATGCATCTAAATAATGGAAATAGGGGTGTGATAGAAAAATACCAGGATGAAACTAAAAAAAACAGTGAAGAAAAATCTAAATGTGTATTAAGATACTCTATGTATGATTTAAGAGGTTTTTGGGGTAATTTATGTCTATAAGAGCTAAAATGTCTATAATAAAAATCTAATCATGTAATGTTAATAATACAAGGTTGTTTATGTAACACAGAGCATGTTGTTTGAATTATTGCATTTTAGAAATAGGGAAATAGGTAGGGATATATAGGAAACTATACGAGACCATGTAGGTGTTGTGTATAAAAGTGGCACTTTCTATTTCTTAAGTCTTTTATATACGAGCTTAAACACTGGGTGTGTATACTTACCTTAAGGTATATTTTTAAAACAGGTATGGACATGCTACTTGACTTTGTTAAAAAGTGGTACATTATTTAACTTTTGGTCCTCTTTTATAGGTGAACATGAGTCTACCTTTAGATAAATACATGGGCATATATATATATATGGCCTCCTATGCGATACCATATAGTTAGCATATATAAAAGTGGCATGTTCTATTTCTCTGGCTGGATTTCCTTAGGATTGAACATACTAATGTGTTAAAGCCCTAATAGGCCCTAAAACCTATAAAATGAAAAATTCAATAAGTCTAAACACTTAGTGAGAAAAATTCAACAAGTTAAGATTAAAAAAATGACATGAAACTAATAAAATAAACAACTTATAACCTAAATGACTAGAAACATCAAAATTCAAGGAAAATAAAGGTAAAGAATGTTAGGCTGCATCCTAACAAGCACTTGTTTTAGGTTATATGCTTGAACCTTTCCATCAATATTAACCCAACACGCCTTGCTAGTGGGATATAAGAAGCTTTAAGATCTGTTTCTAGCTTTATTCTTCTTCTTTTTCTTAACAGAATGATCATTTTGTGGACATATTCCATATATTTTTACAATGTATTCACCTATTCCAGTTGCTTCCTTCAACCTTTAATCTGTCCCCTTTCACATCCTTACTTCTACTTCATGAATAACATAAGATATATTCTCATTAACTATACCGATCTAGAGGAATTTGTTAGACTTACCATCAATAGGATTTTGGGATTTAGATTTCTTAAAATTTAATTTCTCATTCCCAACCCTTAACGTTAACTTTCCTTCATGAACATCAAATGGGAACTTAGAAGTGGCTAATAAAGGTTGTCTTAAAATTAAAGGAACATGCCTATTCTCAATCATATCCAATATTAAAAAATATATGGGAATAGTAAACTTACTAATTCTTACATTCATATCTTCTCATATACCTTCCAAAAATTTATAGGGGCTGTCTATAGGTTCAAGATTGCCCACATTGAGCTTCTTACAAATTGATACAGGTATAAGGCTAAAGTTTGCCCCCATATCTCACAGGATGTGATCAAAGCTTAGGTCTCTAATAGTAAATAGGATGAAGAAGTTGTCAGGATCCTTAAGCTTCAGAGGTGGTTTATTATAAGTTATGGACTTGCACTCCTTACATTAGGTTGCAGTTTATACTCCTTGAGCCTTCTCTTTTTAATAAAAATGTCCTCTACAAACCTAGAATAAGAAGGCATTTTCTTACCATCAGTAAGAACTTCCAAAATCTTCCCAAATTACTTATTTAACTTTGCCTTCCTTAGTATTTATGGAATGATATGGTGAGCTTATAGGTTGTAAGGAGAATGTAATTAGGTTCTTCCTTTTATCTTTTTTTGCTTTTAAACTTCTTTTCCTCTCTAATAGATGTCTTCTCCCCCTAGTCTCCTTTACTTATAATAACTTCTAACATAGAGTTCTCAATTAGCTTGTCACCTGTTAACATCACAGTTTTATAGTGCTTCCTGGGGTTCTCAAATTTGCCAAGCAATTAGCTAGGATCTCAAAAATAGAACTAGCATACTTAGCAATTTAAGATTTAAACATCTTATTATGGATAAAAATAGAGTCCACCTTAGAATGAAGCTTCCTAATCTCCTCCTTTAATTCATTGTTCTGTTTGGATTGAATGGTAAGGGAGTTTTCTAAAAGGAACCTTAAGCTTGATTTTTTAGGAAGGCCATTTAATGTTTTAGGATAGAAACCAGGTGGTTGCCTATTCTGAAATACAACGTTAAAATTATTTTCATAAGAGATTGAAAATGGGCCATTCTTCTAATTAAGATTGCTAATGAAGTTAACTTATTCCAAAGAAGGGTCATATGCAAACTAGTTCCCAATTGGTATCTTGTAACTAAGTGTTTTCAGGATCCATAAATGCCACAAACCATATTAGTAACACCAATAACATTGGCATTCCTTGTATCAAACTTTTAGGATAAGTCATCTACCTTAGTAGTAAGACAATTCAAAGCATCCAAATCATTCTTACCTAGAATCTTCTTGGGAATGGCCCCCTTGCATGACCATTAGTAATGATTCTAAGCTATGTCCTCTATAAGGTTATATGTTTCATCCATTGTCTTATTCATTAAGGCGTGGATCTGATCCGTTTAGATTCCACAGATCCAGCCGATTTGGGGCAAAGGATCAAACACTTTGAATTTGTCCCCCGGGACTTTCCACCAACAACAATGTCTACAAAGATCTTTATGTTGTAGGTCATTTCATTGTAGAAGGTCTAAACTATTTCACATTTCTCTAAACCATAGTGGGAACAAAACATTAATAATTCTTTGTATCTCTCCTAGGTCTCGTATAAAGACCAACCTTCCCTCTAGGAAAAGGTGGTGATATGGTTTCTTATTAATAAGTCTTGCTTGGAGGAAAATATTTTTTCCAAAAATGTGAGAGAGAGTTAATTGAAGGTAGCGATTGACCCGCTAGAATGGTCTATAACTATGCTTTAGCTTTATGGTAGCGCGTCATAATGCTATGCCAAAATACACTATACCTACTACTGTAGTAGTGGTAAGTTTAGGTCAATCCTATAGAGAGTGCATGTAAAGCTTTCGATATGAAAATAATTGATGTTTAGGTTATTGGGGGTTGGTTTATCGAACAAGAAAATAAAAATGAAAATAAACTAGTAAACACAAATTAAAGAAAACATGCAAAAATGATGAAAATTGATAATTTTGTTAGGTACTCGGTTCTTTGTTTCAATCTCGGCCTACACCTAATTAAACATATTTTATTGAATTTTTGTCTTCACATATCTCTTTAAACTATTAGTCATAGATTAACAACAAGCTCTGTTAATCCTGATTTTTCCTTAGGACATAGTTAATTAAGAAGAGCTTGTTAATTAATGCTAGCTGTTGGATAACATAGGAGACGCTCTCTAAATTTAATTAATCAAGCAGTCGCCTTGCAAACTAGAAAAATATATCAATATAAGAAATAATCACACAAGCTGGACTATTTAACCTAGGTTACATTATCACTAACGATTTAATACCGTTAGTTGCCACATATAACTTCAAACATGACTATTATGTATTGCGTTCAAATTCTAGCAATGGATTTTCATGAAAAACGATTCAATAGAGCATCAAAATCATTCTCATGCAATACCCAATCAATACATACAAGATAACTTAATCAATCCAAAAAGAGAGTAAGAAAAATAAACATAATGAAAAATATGTTTAACTATGTTCATCGGCGTCGATGTCACTGTCGAACCGATGTCAGGACGTCTAGCCCTTCATCTTCTACATGGGTCTCCAAGCATCAGCCACTCTCTTTATTTTTGCTTCAAAAACGAAGAGAAAATGGTGAAGAATTTGTTGTTTGGTTTTGCCCCTTTTGCTCCAGCTCTCATACCATTTTGAACACTGAAGAGAATAATGAATCAACTCCCTCCCTGCTTTAGCTGTCTTGGTTCTACTACCTCTCCCAAATAAGATGAGACAACGTATCAATTGCTTTCTCCCTATCAAAACTAAAAGCTCTTTGGAATTTTCCAAAATAGAAACATCCCCCCAACAAAGACACACCTTGCCATCAGCAAGCTATTGCCTTTATATGAAAAGTGTAAAAAAAAAAGGGACAATTGTCCACACTCTCCCTCAATTATTCCTAAACGAAAACACACCCTTTTTTTGTCACCATCCATTTACTTTTATATAAAAAAACTATGTTTAAATTTGTAAGGTTTCAAGTGCTCACGGTGGTGTGTCATTGGTCGTGAGCACAATCTTTATTATCTTTCTTTTTGTCTTCATTATATGGATGGCTCTTCTCACGTGAATGATAGATATCCTATGGTGTATGTAGTGTATCACGTGAATGTCCCATGGTGTGTGTGGTGTATCATGTAACTGTCCTATGGTGTGTTTACATGGGACAACTTGCATTGCATGGGACTTCTTGCATAGGTAGCTTGCTTAGGCTGTAATATTTTAATGCATTGTCTCACTCGCTTCGTAATCTTCTTCTTCTTCTTGCTCCATAAAGATAAGTGAGTGTGAATTTTCAGAAAATGACTCAAATATAGTGCTTTTGACCCACTTTAACTCCTTCGCTTTCGAATTGTGCCTAGAACCATATATGAACTAAAGTGAGTTTCTTAAGCATTTTCGTATCATTAATCACTAAGTGTTATTGAATAAATATACAATCAATTAAGGACATATCACTTTATCCCTCAAATAGAGGGAATAACTGAACCTCGATTGCATTAAGTGACTCACTATTCTGCCTTAACGTGTCATAATACTTTAGAAACATAGATAGGTGTATTTTGGGATCTTCAAATGATGAACCTCTAAATTGATTCTAATGCATTATAGACAACAAAGAGGATTTTAGCTTAAAGTTAGCAACTTCAACATTGGTCCACGTAATGCCCTAAGCATTTGATATGTGATCGTGTCGTTCGAGTTTTAAAATTTATAAGCCCTTAAATACCGCAAACACATGGGTCGCAGCTGTAGCATAAGAGGTGTCGATCCCATAAGGAGGGGGACCAATCTAATCCTAAAATCTAAGGCCATAAAACTATAAAACTGAAAATAAAAGATGCAACCGGAATTAATTATGAGAATTGAATTCAACTAAACAAATCAGAAATTAAACATAAAAGTATTAACAAGTGAGCAATATGCAATCACAATAGAAATCAACCTCAGGAATTTACCAATTTATGAGAAAGGGGATTTTACTTATCATTAATGCTAACCTAGCCGATTATGTGTGAATGGAGTGTCGGTTCCAGAATATCCTAAGGATGATTACTCTCTTTCAAGTTATAACCATTAAACGCTAAATTATCAACCCTAATCAGATTATGGATTTTGCAATCTCTCAATTCATAAATTATCCAAAACCTTAATTAAATCTGAAGCACACTAATAAATTATCGGAACATCACACAGGATCTCTCTTCGCACAATTATTAATATGATTTTTTACGATTTTTATTAAATCGCCTAACTCTCATTAATTTGATTTAATCATTTTTCATTCAGTTCACCCTCTTAGTTTATTACCGAATTATGCTAGAACGCATTCAAATTGTGACATTTATCCAATAAACATAATTGACTAAATTATCATTAAATCAAAATAAAATCCCGAAGGAGAGTTTAGAACATTGTCAATATTCCAAATCATATCATTATACTATCCATCTCAATTCTATAGATAAATAAAATCAAAACGAAAAGGAAACATGACTTGGAATAAACGATGGAAGGCAGCGACATCAGAAAACCTCTTAATCTGGGAAGTACATCGAGTTAGCTTCGTCTTCGTCTTCCTTCTTCTTCTTTCTTTCTCTCGGTATTCAGGGTTTCAAGTGTGGATGCATGAAAAAGCCCCCTTTCTCTCCTCTTGTTGTTCTTTAAATAGTCTTTTGTGTTTTGGGTAACCCTAGGTTTTTTTGGGTCTGAAAGGTCCAAAAGTCCCTTGAAATGGGAAGTTCGAAAGCGTCTATGCGTATGCCCGATGCAGGCCACAATCGTGACTTACATATGAGATGTCACGATCATGGGCCATTCCTAGAGCTTCTGTCATGATCGTGGCATGCAGGCCACGATCGTGGGCCTGTGTTATGGCCTGGGTTCCCTCTGAAACTCCTACATTCTTTGATATTGACCCTGAAACATTAGTAAACACATCAAGGTACCTCAAAAACATAATATTTTATCTTAAAATCTTTTACTAACCTATAAAGCACTTAAAACACAAATAACTAACAAACTAACACAATTCTAACCTAAACATATACTAAATGAATGAATTAACGGCCAAACACATATGAAACTCTACCCTAAAATACGATGCAATTTACACTTACCACATCCCCACACTTAAACATTTGTTTGTCCTCAAACAATCAAAACAACGAACAACACAAAATCATAAAGCACACAATGCAATAATGAGACAATGGCTTCAACTTCATGAAACAAATTTAACTTTAAACACAATCATTCAAGTTGTTTCAAATTATTAACATGCAACATCCGCATCTAGAAACTCTAGACTTAATATACATATCAATCAAAACTTAAATGTCAAGTTTATTCACCCCTTTCAATTGTACACACACATTAATAATTATTTTTTCAATTAAACTACTCCTAAGTACATTTTCATGAAAAGTTAAGCTACTTACAAGTTTGGTAGGTTTTATTAGAATTATTACATTTTATACACATGGACTTATTCTTTTTAGACGGAGGCAAACATTGGTGATGAATGTCGATTTGGTTACTTGACTAAGTCATATTTTTAGTAAGTTGCTTGGATGGAATGTCATTATAGCCTTTTGATGCGAAGGCACACATTTGTGATGCATGTCAATCTGGTTACTCGGCTACATCATGTTCTTAACTAGCTACTAGCTCTATTCATTACCTGAAGGCCAGTGGAATAGTTATTTATTTAAATTTTACAAGCACTTTTTTTAATTAATGTCTACCTTGTTGTTTTAGCTACTTGTTTCCATAATGTCTACCTTGTTGATCCTCGAAATTCCTATGAATACATCTAATGTCCCGACTCTGGTGTCTTTGTTCCTTTTCCATGTTCCCCATTACCCTAGAGTTTTCAGCCAAAGTGTCTGTCAAAGTTTTGGTTTGATCAAATATTATTGTCAGTACTTTCTTCCATCTCGATTCTTCTTCTTCACCCTCTTCCTCGGACTCCTTGCTAGTTGAATCCCCTTCTTGTTGTTATTGAGTGCTCGAACCAGTTTGACTGGTCCTAATCTTGACATGTGTTTGACACTAATATCCTAAAGTTCCATATTATGAGACCTCAGGATTTTAGCTCGCCACAAATACTGATGGTTCATGAATTCGGGACGGTAGACCATGACTCCATTGCACTCAACTCTGTAATAATCAGCTATGGCCGAAACCAAGTAACCCATTCTTAAGTTATTGTTCCTCTTACATCGAGTAGTAATAATTGCATTGAAGATATAGGTGGTTGTGCAAACTGGAATCTTGTGGTCCATGCACTACAACAGGAAAAGTTCCTTCGTCGAACACTTATTAGTTTATGTCTTGTAAAAAACAGTTTGATATATGAATTTATGCAACAACAAATGTTCGTGGCTTTTGATAATGTTGTTATGTGCATTCTTAGCGTCGAAGTGCTCTAACCTAGTTAATTCAATCTAGTAGGGGTTGAAACAGAAATCATTGTACTGATCCACTACAGATGATTCGGGGAACTTATAAATTTCATATAGAGTATCATAGTTAAGCCCATAAGGTTGTCCCAACAACCTAAACCACAATTCCTCAGGTTAATTGGATTCAAACTGAAGGGATATAAAGAATTCTAGAGTTAGTTCTTCGTAAACTAGATATTGAAAATGAATAAATTGTCCCTATTGAATTCTCTTAGCTAGATTCTCGACCTTGTCTCTCAAATCTAGTCTATCTAAAGTCTTAAAATGGAAGAACTTAGGAACCATAATTTGCTTATTGCGAAGGGAGTGACATAGGTTACCTTACTCATCTGAGAAGATACGAAAAGCTGCTCTGTAATTCGCTACCCTATCTCTTTTACCGTGGCCCGATACTTGGGTTTTCTCCTTGGATTGGGTGCACTTCATAGTCGGCTTGATCTGTGGCCCCATTAGGAATAGGAGTGTGCAAGAGTTGGGAGAGTAAGGGAGTTAAGTGTAGGTAGAGGGAAGTGAGAGCCTTTAAATGTTTTATGTGCAGAGAGAGAGTCTAAATGAAGGTGATGGAAGAAATGAGGTTAGAATTGAATATATAGGTGAGGGGAGGGCAATTTTGTAAGAAAAAGACTAAAAAACTTGTGCTTATAATGCCCTACTATAGGCCACAATCATGGCCTACAATAATTTCACCATTTCTAATATTTTTTCATCTTTTGTCCTTATACACACCCCTTGAGATCCTTTCCTAACTTCTTTTTGAGCACTATTGCCTCATTATACTTTCCTTCCCAACCATTTTTATCAAAATTAACGCCCTACTCTTCTATGATATTTATTTGGAATTGGAATAACCTAACAACGGAATTCAAAGTATCTAAAATCAAGGAAATAACTAGTAATTTAAAAACAAATAGGTTGCCTCCCATATAGCACTTCTTTTAACGTCATTAGCTTGATACTCTTCTTTACTTAAGGTGGTTTAAGAAAATTCTTTCATGGTGATTTGATTTTCAATCTCATAAAATGTACGTGTGACACCTGGTTGCTTATACTTCCTACTTCCTTTTCATGATTCTTTCTTCTGCTTCTTTTGTGAGATTTATTATTTTCTAGGGAACAATTTTGATCATCATTCTTCTCTTTTCTCCACCAAAATTTGTTCCCTTCATAATGGTCATGGGTTGGAGAGGATTTTTGTCATTCTTAGTTACGGTGAAAGACACTTGTTCCTCTCCTACCCTTAGAATTAGCTTACCCTCATCTACATCAATAATTGATGAGGGAGGGGCCAAAAATAACCGCCTGAGGATAACTGGGGTTTCAGCTTCTTCTTCTATGTCCAGTATGAAAAAGTCTATGGGAAAGGTAAACTTTTCCACTCGAACATGCACATCTTATATGATATCCTTCGGATGATGAACTGACTTATTTGCCATTTTTACTAATATCTTGGTGGGGACTATCTCCCTGAACCCCTGTGAGATCCTACATCGGTTGGAGAGGAGAACGAAGTACGCCTTATAAGGGTACAGATACCTCTACCTTATAGACGTGTTTCCATGGTCTAATGCACCAGATCCCATCGGAACTCCGAGGTTAAATGTGCTTAGGTGAGAGTAGTTCCAAGATGGGTGACCTCCTGGAAAGGCCTTGGAAAAAGCAAAACCGTGAGGGCTTGGCTGGGTCAAGACCCAAAGCAGACAATATCTGCAAACGGGTGACCTGGGATGTTACAACCCCAGCTTCTGATATAAGGAATATGGCATCATATTTATGCTGGCTCCCAAATCAGCGAATGCTCTCTATATTTTGACACCTTTAATAATGCAGGGGATATAAAAATCCCCTGCATCCTCCTTTGGTGGTGTCGTCAATTTCTTTTCTTCCTCCAACTCTTTTTCCACCTTTCCCCTTATTGATTCCATTAGTGTAAGTCATGCTTCTAGTTGCTCGATCATGTCTACAACTTCATTCAGCTCAGCTTCCTTAGATTTCCCCATAGTTTTAATCGGGAATGGAATCGGGGGTTGGTGCTTTTTATCTCAAACAAATTGTACCTTACTAGTAAAGAGCATTCCTTATTCTCTTGCACCTTTTCCTTTCCCTTGTTCCTGAATGGATTTGATTTCGTTGTTCTAAAATGGGATAAGGATTTTTATGTTGATGCTTCTAGGTTGTTTGTAATTCTGGGTCACTTCAAAAAACATTCTTATCAACCTTATTCTTGTCCTTCCCTTCATTGTCTTCAGCTTGGTGTGATTCCTCCTTAGTCGCTTATGTAATGACCATGATTCGTTCTTTCGGATTAGACTCAATGTTACTTGGAAGAGTTCCTGCATTTTAGGTCACTATTGCTTCTGCCAATTAACCTACTTGGACCTCCAAGTTATGTATCGAGGAGGCATGGTTTTTTTTAACTTGCTCAAACTTGACTTTAAGCTTTTTATGTGCATCCTCCATACCTCCAATTTTGTCTAAAATTTTTTCCAGTTTAGATTCCATCAAACTCGGTTTGTTTTGCTGGAAACTTGGTGGTCCTTGAGATTTGAACTGTCCTCCAATATTGTTTGACCAAGAGAAGTTTGGGTGATTCTTCCCCCCAGAGTTATATGTGTTGGAGTAGGGATTGTTTCCCCCTCCTCGACTGTATTGGGTTCCTATATAGTTTACTTAATCTAATCTATTATCCTTTATTAAGAAGCAATTGACTGTATCATGATCCATACGCCCACAGAGCTCACACTTTAGCTGATAGTTTTTACTGTATTTGAGGATGAAGCCTTCATGTTGTTTAGCTGTCGAATTAAATTATCAATTTTATCCTGCATTTCTGTCATTTGATCGACAACTACAACCCCTTTTTGCTCACGGAGAGATGTAGGTTGTCTACTTTGCTCGTTCGTCCATAAACAGCTATTACTCGCCATTTCTTCTAACAGCTCTTCTGCTTCATCTACTGTCTTCCTCATAAGTGATCCTCCTAAAGCCGCATCAATTGTGCTTCTTGTATGTGGGGTTACTTCGTTATAGAACATTTGTAAAAGAAATTCTTTAGATAGGTTATGGTGTGGATATTTTCTTTGCAAGTCTTTATATCGTTCCCAAACTTCATAAATTGATTCCCCATCACCCTGCTAAAAGTTTGTGATCTCCTTCATAATCTTCGTAGTCTCAGTTAGGGGAAAGTACTTGTCTAAGAAGGCACGAACTAATTGGTCCTAAGTGGTGGCATTAATCGGGTTGAGGGAATGGTACCAAGCTTTTGCTCTATCCCTTAAAGTAAAAGGAAAGAGTCTTATTCTTACAACATCCTCCAACAATTGATGATAACAGAAGGTATCACAGATTTCAAGGAAATTGACAATATATGTGTTAAGGCCTTCATTCGTTAATCCATAAAATTGCATATTTTGTTGAAGCATATTTAGAAGGGCTGGTTTGATTTTAAAGGAAGCTGTTTGCGCGGGTGGCCTAGCTACACCATAATTGGCTGCATTAAAGCCTGGTCTCATGAAGTCCATAAGGGTTCTCGGTTGATGCCTTTGGTTCACTCCTTAATCCAAATCTCACTAAAACTCCTCGACCATTATTGCTTTTATGGTTTCTTCTTCTTCTTCACATCGAGCTCTTCTAGTTGAACGTTCTAGACAAATGATGTCAAACTCTACATTTTCAACTATGTGACTCAAACTTCTTGTAACTCTTCTGTTCATGCAACAGCATGGACACAAAAAAAGGAAGAAAAAACTTAAAACTAACTAAAATGCCTTAGACTAAGAGAACTAAACTATTCTTCTCCTCCCCGGTAACCGCGCCAAAAACTTGTTCGTGTCATTGAAGCTTTAAATTTTATAAGACCTCAAATATCACAAGCACATAGGTCTCGACTGTAGATAAGAGGTGTCGATCCCACGAGGAGGGGGACTAATCTAATCCTAAAATCTAAGGCTAGAAAAAAAAAATTGTACATAAAAGATGCAACCAAAATTAATTACGAAAATTGAATTCAACCAATCAAATTAGAAATTAAACACAAAAGTATTAACAAGTGAGCAATATGCAATCACAATAGAAATCAACCTAAGGAATTTACCAATTTATGAGAAAGGGGAATTTACTTATCATTAATGCTAACCTAGCCAACTATGTGTTATTGGAGTGTCAGTTCTAGACTATCCCGTGGTTGATTACTCTCTCTCAAGTTATAACTATTAAACCCTAAATTATAAACCCTAATCAGATTATGGAATTTGCAATCTCTCAATTCACAAATTATCCAAAACCTCTTAAGCACTCTAATAAATTATCGGAACACACACGAGATCTCTATCAGCACAATTACCAATATAATGTTTCTGTTAAATTGCCTATCTCTCATTAATCCAATTTAATCATTTTTTGTTTAGTTCACCCTCTCAGTTTATTACTGAATTATGCAAGAACGCAATCAAATCACGACATTTATCCAATAAACATAATCGACTAAATTATCACTAAATCAAAATAAAATTCAAAAGGAGAGTTTAGAATATCATTAATATTCCAAATCCTATCATCATACTATCCATCTTAGTTCTATACATAAATAAAATCGAAACGAAAAGGAAACATGACTTGGAATAGACGATGGAAGGCAGCGACGTCGGAAAACCTCTTGATCTAGGAAGTATGTCGAGTCAGCTTCGTCTTCCTCTTCTTCTTCTTTCTATCTCTCAGTATTCTCTCTTTAGGGTTTCAAGTGTGGTTGCATGAAAAAGGCCCCCTTTATCTCCTCTTTTTTTTTCTTTAAATAGTCTTTTATGTTTTGGGTTACCCTAGGATTTTTTCGGGGTTTGCAAGGTCCAAAAAGTCCCTCAAAACATGAAGTGCATAAGCTTTTGTGCATTTGCCTAACGCAGGCCACGATCGTGGCTCACATCTGAGCCTTCTGTCACGATCGTGGCATCCAGGCCACGATCGTTGGCCTGTGTTATGGCCCGGGTTCCCTCCAAAACTCCTCTGTTCTTCGATATTGACCATAAAATACTAGCAAACATATGAAGGTACCTCAAAAACATAATATTTAAGCTTAAAAGCTTGTATTAACCCATAAAACACTTAAAACAAAAATAATTAACAAACTAACATAATTCTAACCTAAACATCTAATAAATGATCAAATTAATGACTAAACACAAATCAAACTATGTCCTAAAACACGATACAATTTGCACTTATCAATATGACAAAATCTATTATTGAAGTCATATTCTATTTAAACATCGTTATTTACTTAGCTTTTGTTCTCTTTTGAAGTTTTCTTCATAAATGCAATATGTTTTCGATCTCAAATTCTGACTCTGTAATATTTTTAGAGTTGTCAGAATTGTGCATGCAAAAAGTGATGTGAAAAATAAAAAGAATAAAGAAAAATTCAATAAACAAAATAAACAAAATAAAAAGATCTAGTCTAATCAATATGCAAGTTTGCAATGTTAGCGCCTAATCCCAAAAACAGTGTCAAAAACTTATTCTATTATTTTACTTAAGTGCACGATCTAGCTATAGCTAGCACAAGTCAATTTTTCAAGTATTATTAACTACCCACAAGGTAGGTCAACCTTTATAAATAGATAACAACAACAAAAACAACAACAACAACAACAACAAAAAAATAACCTACTGAAAATCTCGCTAATATGCAGGGTCTGAGTAGATCTAGTAGAGAAGTTATTTTCGAACGATCCACTTAAAAAATAAAACAAAAGCATATACATATTAAAATAATAAAATACTACTAATTAAAAATAAAATAAATTAAAAAGGCAAAAACGTAATAATACTAATAAAATAAAAATATAAAAATAAGTAATAAAATAAATCATAGAATAAATATAGAACAAGGTAAAGAATAAAATTAAAAGATAGAATAAGTAAATAAATACACAAAAATGAAAGAAGACAAGTACATAAATAAATCAAACAAACCATTACAAGAAAAAAAATGTAGGCTAAGTAAGGAAATGTTTAGGCTAAATAACTAAGAGGGAAGTATTATATATAAATAATATTTATAAATAGATGAAGAAAGAAAAGAAAATAAATAAATAATCTAAATACTAATGCAAAATAATGATCAATAATGTACCAACTATGAAATAACTATATTTATGCTATGTTTACCTAGAACTTTACTATATTCAATTTAACATTTGATTAATGAATCATTCTAGCTTTTGAAATTAGTAAGAGTTCCTAACTTAGACTATATTCCCTCTCTTGACATTTAATTTTTATTTAAAGTTTAATTAAGATAAATCTCTTTTGAATATGGTAACCTAAAAATGATTTAAATTCATTATATAAATTCCCTCAATAGGTTTTACCTTAATATAAGAAGATCTTGGGGCTTTCTATCAAACAGTTCACGCTTAAACCTTTTTATTAATGCTATGACGTAAACATATATCTCGTCTCTTAAATCTTGATGCCTGAATCATATAATGAATCTTTCACTTTCGTTCCTTCGATTCAATCAATATAAAAGGAAGAATAAATCATAAGAAAACTATAATTTCATTAATCAAAGAATTTGTTAGAGTATATCACACTATAGGTTCTCCCTACTTAAATTTTTATATGCCAATTATTCACAATCACGTAAAGAAATATCAATATAAAAACAATAAAGAAAATAAGACAAAGAAATCATGTTCTTGAATTTTGAAATCTCCAAACAAATTATCAAAATCTTCCTCTATCTCCAAAGAGTGGTTAATTGTTGATCAATATCAATGGAAAACAACTTTAAGCTAACTATTTATTGGTTTGTTGGCCAAAGACTCCTTTTTTCCTATTTTTGTTGTTAAAAAAACCAAAACCTTAATTTTTATTAAGCTACACAACCCTAGGTTCGTGTCCTCTATAAATTTCTCCATAAATAACAGTGCCAATGTAGGTACATACATAAGACTATGTATGACATTATATTCTTCATCTCAGAGGGTAACACATGGTATAAAGTGCACTAAAGAAACAAAAAAATCACATCTATGCATGACCCTGAATATGGGAGAATATATAGGTTGTTCTCTAAATCCTCCAAAATTGCTCGATTTTGTTTAATTTCATCTTCAAATTTACTTCTTTTCCTTATATAAGAAGAAATGCAATCTCAAATGACATAAATTCTTAAGTTAATATCAAATCCTTTAAAATCATCTAAAAGATATGCAATATACTATGAAAATAGTGTTAGTAGTGTGCCCTAGGCCAGTGGACATATGTGATTCATGTATTAACCTTATGATTTGTTAATAATATATTATGAGGTATTCCTTTCATATATGCATGTATTTCGTTTATGTAATGTGATTTACA
>JAOSBP010000004.1:6560469-6571486 GCA_027563825.1 Erythroxylum mucronatum
TTCTAAAGTGTTATTATTTTACATTTACTAGGGTAACTTATATGAAATGTTATTATTTTACATTACTAAGGTAACTCTGAGAAGGACACAAACAAACACACATGGAAGGAAATAACATAAAATAAAATAAAGACTAAATTTAAAAGAAAAGGTTTAGAAACAAAACCTTACAGTGATGGAGGTGATGATGGTGAGGGGGTCGATAGTTGCACACCTTGAGCCTCGAAATACCTATGAATATGTCTGATGTCCCAGCTCTGGAGTTTTTGTTCCTTTTGCAAAGTATCTGTCATAGTTTTGGTTTGATCAGATATTGTTGTTAGCGTTTTTTCCATCTCGATTCTTCTTCTTCGTCCTTCTCCTTAGACTCCACACTAGTCGAATCCCTTTCTTGTTGTTGTTGAGCGCTCGAACTCGCTTGATTGGTAATGATCTTGACATGTGTTTTGGCACTAATATCCTAAAGTTTCATATTATGAGACTTCGGGATTTTAGTTCACCATAGATGATGATGGTTTATGAATTCAGGACAGTAGACCACTAATCTATTGCATTCAAATCCGTAATAATCAGTTATGGCCGAAACCAAGTAACCCATTCCTAAGTTATTGCTCCTCTTATGTCGAGTAGCAATAAATGCGTTGTCGGTGGTTGTTCAAACTCAGATGCTATGGTCCATGCACCATAATGGGAAAAGTTTCATTGTTGAACACTTGTTAGTTTTTGTCTTGTCAAAAACAGTTTGACATATGAATTTGTGTAGCAACAAATGTTCATGGCTTCTAATGATGTTGTTATGTGCATTCTTAGCGTCAAAGCGCTCTAACCCAGTTAATTCAATCTAATAGGGGTGACACAGAAATCATTGTGCTGATCCACTACGGACGATTTGGGGAACCCACAAATTTCATACAAAATATCATAATTAAGCTTATCAGGTTATCCCCGTAAACATAATTCCTTAGGTTTATTAGATTTGAACTGAAGGGATGTAAAGAATTCTAGGGTTAGTTCTTCATAAACTAGATATTCAAAATGAATAAATTGTCCCCATTGAATTCTCTCTGCTAGATTCTTGACCTTGTCTCTCAATTCTAGTCTATCTAAATTCTCAAAATAGAAGTACTTAGGAACCATAATTTACTTATTGTGAAGGGAGTGAAAGCGGTTACCTTCCTCATCTGAGAAGATTAGGAAAGGCGCTCTGTAATTCACTGCCTTATCTCTTTTTATACAGCCTAAGACTTGTGTTTTCCCCTTGGACTAGGTGCACTTAACAGTCTACTTGATCCATGGCCCCATTAGGAATGAAAGGGTGCATGAGATGCGAGAGTAAAGGAGTTGAGTGTAGGTAGAGGGAAGTGAGAGCCTTTGAATGTCATATGTGTAGAGAGAGAGAGTCTAAATTAAATTGATGGAAGAAATGAGGTTAGAATTGAATATGTAGGCAAGGTGAGGGCAATTTTGTAAGAAAAAAGACTGAAAAATGTGTGTCTGTAATGCCCTACCGTAGGCCACGATCGTGGCCTTCAATGATTTCACCAATTTCTGACTTTTTTTGTCTTTCATCCTTATACACATCCCCGAGATCGTGGCCTTCAATGATTTCACCAATTTCTAATTTTTTTCTTCTTTCGTCCTTATACACATCCCCGAGATCCTTTCCTAACTTCTTTTTAGCATTATCACCTCATTATACTTTCTTTCCCAATCATCTTTATCAAAATTAATTCCCTACTCTTCCATGATATTTATTTAGAAGCGGAACAACCTAACTACGAAATTCAAACTATTTAAAATCAAGAAAATAATCAGTAATTTAAAAACCATGAGTTGCCTTCCATGCAATGCTTCTTTTAACGTCATTAGTTTGATGCTGTCTTGACTTAAGGGGGTTTAAGAAAATTCTTCAGTGGTGACTCAGTTGTTAATCTCATAAAATGTACGTGCGTCTCCTGGTTACTTATGCCGCCGCCTTCCTTTTCCTGATTCTTTCTTCTCCTTCTCCTATGAGATTTATTCTTTCCCAAGGAACACTTTTAATCATCATTCTTCTCTTTTTCTCCACCAAAATTTGTTCCCTTCATGATGGCCATAGGTTGGAGAGGACTTTTGTCATTCTTGGTTACGATGAAAGAAACCTATTCCTCTTCTACACTTAGAATTAGCTCACCCCCATCTACATTAATAATTGATCGAACAGTGGTCAAAAATGATCGCTCTAAGATTATTATGGTTTTTGCATCTTCTTTTATGTACAGTATGAAAAAGTCTATGGGAAAGGTGAGCTTTTCCATTAGAACATGTTCGGATGATGAACTAACTTATCTGTCGTTCTTTCTAGTATCTTGGTGGGGACTATCTCTCTGAACCTAGCTTTTGATATAAGGAATATGGCATCATGTTTATGCTCCCAAATCAGCAAAGACTCTCTCTATTTTAACACCTTTAGTAATGCAGGGGATATAAAAATCCCCTGGATCCTCCTTCTTTGGTGGTGTTGTGAATATCTTTTCTTCCTCCAACTCTTTTTCCATGTTTCCCTTTATTAATTCCACCAGTGTAAGTCGTGCTTCCAGTTGTTGGATCATGTCTACAACTTCATTAAGCTTAGCTTTCTTAGATTTCCTCAGGGCTTTGATCGAGAATGAAATCGGGGGTTTGTAATTTTTTATCTTAGGTAAATTGTACGTTGCCAGTAGAGAGCCCTCCTTATTCTCTTAAACCTTTGCCTTCCTGTTGTTCTTGAATGAATTTGGCTTTCGTTGTTCTAAAATGGGGTAGGGCTTTTATATTGATGCTCCTGGGTTATTTGTAATTCTGGTACACTTCGAAAAACATTCTTATCAACCTTATTCTTGCCTTTTCCTTCATTGTCTTCAGCTTGGTGTGATTCCTCCTCAGTCGATTGTATAACGACTTCAGATTGGACTAGGTGTTACTTAGAAGGGTTACTGCATTTCGAGTCGATATTGCTTCTACCAATTGACCTACTTGGACCTTCAGGTTATGCATCAAGGAGGTGTGGTTTTTGGTAACTTGCTCGAATTTGCCTTTAAGCCTCTTATATGCATCTTTCATACTCCTAATTTTGTCTAAAATTTTGTCCAGTTTGGATTCCATCAAATTCGGTTTGTCTTATTGGAAACCTGGTGGTCTTTGAGGTCTGAGCTGTCCTCTAACATTGTTTGACCAAGAGAAGTTTGGGTGATTCTTCCACCCAGGGTTGTATATGTTAGAGTAGGGATTGTTTCCCTATCCTTGACCATATTGAGTTCCTATGTAGTGTACTTGCTTTGATCCGTTATCCTTCATCAATAAACAATCGAATGTATCATGATCCATTTGCCCACAGAGCTCACACTTCAACTGAACAACTTTTACTGTATTTGAGGATGAAGCCTTTATGTTGTTTAACTGTCGGGTTAAATTATCAATTTATTGCATTTCTATCATTTGATCAACAACTACAACTCCTTTTTGCTTGCGAAAAGTTGCAGGTTATCTACTCCACTCATTCGTCCATAAGCAACTATTACTTGCCATCTTTTCTAACAGCTTTTCTACTTCACCTACCATCTTCATATTAAATGATCCTCCTAAAGCTACATCAATTGTGACTCTTATATGTGGGGTTACTTCGTTATAGAACTTTTGCAAAAGAAATTCTTTAAGTAGGTTATGGTGTGGACATTTTCTTTGCAAGTCTTTATATCGTTCCCACACTTCATAAATCGATTCCTTGTCACCTTGCTGAAAGTTTGTGATCTCCTTGATAATCTTCGTAGTCTTGGTAAAGGGAAAGTACTTATCTAATAAGGCATGAACTAATTGGTCCCAAGTAGTGGCATTAATAGGGTTGAGGGAATGGTACCAAGATTTTACTTTATTCGTTAAAGTAAAAGGAAAGAGCCTCATTCTTACAGCATCCTCTGACATCTGATGATAATAGAAATTGACAATATGTACGTTCAGGTCTTCATTCGTTAATCCATAAAATTGCACATTTTGTTGAAGCATATTTACAATAGATGGTTTGATTTCAAGGAAGTTGCCTGCACGGGTGGCCTAGCTACATCTTGATTGGCTGCATTGAGGCCTGGTCTCATGAATTCCATAAGGGTTCTCGGTTGATTCCCTTGGTTCGCTCCTCAATAACTCTTGCTGAAACTCCTCGGCCATTGTTGCTTTTGCAGTTTCTTCTTCTTCTTCTTCCTCACACCGAGCTCTTCTAATTGAACATTTTAGATGAGTGATGTCAAGCTTTACAGTTTCAGCTATGCGACTCAAACTTCTTATAATTCTTATGTTCATGCAAGGGCACAGACATAAGAAAAAGGAAAGAATGGAAAAAATCAAAACTAATTAAAACGCCTTAGACTAAAAGGACTAAACTATTCTTTGCCTTTCCCGGCAACGACACCAAAAACTTGATCGGGGTAAGTTTTAATCTTATAAACCCTCAATATTCTACAAGCACACAGTTCATAGCATAGTATTAAAGGTGTTGATCCCACGAGGAGGAGAGTCATCTAGTCTTAAAATCTAAGGCCAGGAAAACTATAAAACTGAAAATAAAAGATGTAATAGAAATTAATTATGAGAATTGAGTTCAACCAATCAAATCAAAAATTAAACACAAAAGTATTAACAAGAGTGCAATATCCAATCTCAATAGAAATCAACCTAACGAATTTACCAATTTATAAGAAAGCGGATTTTACTTATCATTAATGCTAACCTAGCCGATTATGTGTCAATGGAGTGTTAGTTCTAAACTATCCTAAGGCTGATTACTGTCTTTTAAATTATAACCATTAAACCTAAATTATAAACCCTAATCAGATTATGAAATTTGCAATCTCTTAATTCACAAATTATCTAAAAACTCTAATTAGATTTGAAGTACTCTAATAAACTATCGGAAGATCACACTGGATCTCTCTCCACACAATTACCAATATGATTTGACACGGTTTCTATTAAATCGCATAACTCTCATTAATCCAATTTAATTATTTTTCATTTAGTTCACCATCTCAGTTTATTACCGAATTATGCAAGAATGTAATCAAATCACAACATTCATCTATTAAACACAATCGACTAAATTATCATTAAATCAAAATAAGATCCTACAAGAGAGTTTAGAAAATCATCAATAATCCAAATCATATCATTATACTATCCATCTCAATTCTATATATAAATAAAGTTGAAAAAAAATGGAATAATGACTTAGAATAGGCGATAGAAGGCAGCGACGTCAGGAAACCACCTGATCTAGGAAGCACATCGAGTCAAATTCATCTTCCTCTTTCGTCTTCTTCTTTCTCTCTCTCTGTATTCTCTCTTTAGGGTTTCAAGGGTGGCTGATGCAAAAAGCTCCTTTATGCTCCTTTTAATGTTATTTAAATAGTATTTTATGTTTTGGGTAATCCTAAGGTCTTTTCGGGGTCTGAAAGGTCCAAAATGTCCTTTGAAACACGAAGCGACTTCATGTCTGCAAGATGTAGGCCACGATCGTGGCCCATATTTGAGCCTTCTGTCACGATTATGGGCCGTTGTTTCGGCCCGAATGTCTTCCAAAATTCCTCTGTTCTTCTAAAAGCTTGTACTAACCTATAAAACACTTAAAACACAAATAATTAACAAACTAACACAATTTTAACCTAAACACATACTAAATGAACAAATTAACGGCTAAACACATTTTTACCACGTGGCTACCATATATTAAAGTTGTGCTATGTATGAAATGTATTAATTGATAAATTAAAATTATCTCAAATTTTATAAAAAAACCAAAATTAATCTAACCGTAAAATGCACTCCTTCATTGTCTCTATTGGCATTACTTCATTGGCTCCACTAGAATGCTAGTTACTTCTCTGCTAGTTTCTTCACCTTGCTTCATTAGTTTCCTTAGCTTATTCCATCTTGGATTTTGCCATCTTTCGTCTTACTCCTTCATTGTCAGCTCCGATATATATCTCACAATTGAGGTTCTGTATTTTTCTTCTTCTTTTAATACATAATCTTGTTCATATAATTAAGGTTTACTTCTTTTATAAAACTATTGTTTGGGTTTTATAGGTTATTCCTCAAGTTGACTGAGTTTTTATCCTCGTCGAAGAGATAACCCAGGTGTACTCCTTCCCCCTTTATCTTTATCTATTTACTTTATTACTTATGCCTTGTTCTGTATTTTTGTACAATTAAATAAGAAATAGCTCTAAGAGGCTCTTAAATGAAAACTATGATTGAAAAAACCACTGGTAAAAAGATTTAATGAATTAAGAATTAGAACCATCTGTCTATTTCCAAAGAAGTTGACAACGTTCACTCATATATATATAATGAAACCTCTGACTAAGTTAGCATGTTATTCACTTTGTTGTACACATACGTTGTAATACTTAGGTAAAACATCTAAGGTATGCAACCTACTTTTAAGGGTAGAAATATAATGAAACTTTTTCTGATTCCTGGCTTCATTGGCACATTTATTATACTAAATAATGTCTGATTCTTTGAACGTAAAACTCTAATTATAATGTAATTATATCTAAATAAAATTTTAACTATTTGTAAGAAAAGAATACTACTTCACTTCTATAAGTACATCATTAAGGGAACAATTATTAGTATACAAATTCGTCATTACAATGAAAGTCATGAACAATATCTCATCTTCGCTCATGTATACTATGACTATGGCCATTAGAAAATAAAACTTAGACTACCATGGCTGAAATCACATGGCTCACATTTTATAATTTCCTTTTGGAGTGTTTACAATCTAAATTTTGAATAATATTGGGCCTATATTAATAATTATTAAAAAATGAGAAAAAGAAGAGAAAATAAAATCATTGGTTATGCTATCGCTGTTTTATATTTGTATTATGTATTGCCACACTATGTAAGAATCTAGTATATCTAAGGAAGCTTAGGTTTCCATTAGAAGTTCTTAATCTAATCTTAACTATGAAAAAAGTTTGAGGGCCTAGATTCATTTCCTGTGGAATAAATACTATAGTTAGGAATATTCTTTCTAAATTAACAACATTATAGTTTTCTAAACTTATAATGTGTTAGGGAGCCATGGATTCATGCATCATATGCACAACAAGGTAGCAGAAGTGTTTGAATCTAAATTCCTACCCCATGACATCCCCAAAATTCTAGAATGTTAGATAGATGCATACATATATTATAAGAACATGAAATTTCAGCACATGTACCTTTAATAATGCTCCTCCTTTCCTTAATCTTCTCTTTGTTTGGGTTTTAGCAAACTCCAAACACCTTCCTTGATAACTTAAGAACACGCAAGAATGAAGAAGAAGTAGTGTGTAAGGGTGGTTAGGGCACCAAATTGGATGAGTTTAAGTAGATGCTCAAATGGAGAGATTGATCAAGATTATGTTGCATGCAATTAGATTCATGCAACAATTGCATAAATTACATTAACAAGACTCAAGACCACTTCTCTCTAGCTCCATAACACTTTTAGACCCCTTATCCTCTCACTTAAGTGTGCATTAACTTGTTAGTCCTCTTGTACAAAAGTGAAGAACTCATTTATATCATCTGCCGAGCCTTCGATCACGATTTTGGCCTATAAGCCACGATCGTAGCCTACTTCATTGACAACCATGCATACTTTGTTTTTCATCCGATCTTTTATGTGTGTGATCCTTAGGTTCCCAGTTATTTTAGGCACTTGAAGTAACTCTTAATCTGAGTAAATCATGGATGGTTTCATGCCACTTGAATTAACTCTTAATTTAAGAAAATCATGAAGGGTTTCATGATACCAATTTACCGAAATATAAGTGGATTAACATATGAACTCTTCGATAGTTAATTATTTGACTTACAAACCTTTATATAGACAATTACCTAGCAATTCTTCCTTTCACTATTCTATACTTCAATTGATTTGGAGTATAGGCTATATGTCAATTTCCACTAGACTGAATTTGTCACATCTAGTCCAAGTGATATTAGTTCTTGTCCTAGGATCTCATTACTCTATGTGTCATTGAAGACTCTCCTTATGACAGATAACTGCTCTGGCCAGAGGCTCTTGAGTAATGACCCCGATAAGAGGCCGTGGGTATCATCTCCTTCTATCAGGAGTGGTGAATTCTTTATTGGCTACCCAATTACCTTCAAATACCAATAGTTGTACCCAATCACCACCCTATAAGCGACCTCATCTTGAGGCAACAAGGAATGATGTCAAATCATAGAATCAGTATCTAATATATCCTTGAGCACCTCAAGTCTAAGGATATTTGCACCATTGCTTTGATGAGATTAATCATTGGCATTTGATAGATCATCCATATGATAATCACATAGCGGGTCATCCGATGTACTTACTACTCTTAGTAAGCATCCACATGTTAACTTTAAACATCTCATGCTTATAACATGTGCTAGTCTATCCAGATAAATAATGTCCTGTCTTATTAATCTTATGGCTAACGATAACTTAAATACTAACATAATTGCACATGATAGGAATCTCATTATCATGATCTCATCATGATTTCCTTCATGCTATGTTTTGTATCATAGACTTCATTAATTAATTTTCATTACATGGACAATGTTGTTTTCGTGATATAATATTTTCTCATATTATGTTGCATATTATTGAATTTTAAGAAAATTGGTTATTTTGGACCTAGAATAAACTTAAGGTTTACTTATTAAGTAATGTTATCTCATTTGAGTTGATACAAAATATAGTACATTGTAATACATGGAAGATAATACTCAACTACTAGAGGACCTATCACTATGATTCATATATTTATTTGGATCATATTAACAATTGATATCAAGTTAAACATATGGACCAAGTGGGAGAATATGAGATATTTTCCATATTTTGGGTAGTTTTAATACCCATAAATGGTCCAACATTATGTAATTAGTGGATATTAATTTCCTGTTTTTGTTTGTGACTGTCAATGTGTTGGATGAGAGTCATTGATATATTTGTTCTTATAGAGTTTTTGGTCCCTAAGTTCCTTTTATCTTTTTGAAAAATATACACCATCAAATTTTGGAACTGAGAGTTTAGAAGAATTAAAAAAATGGAGACTTTTTAAGGAAATAATCAATGGAATAAGGTACATCGATTTCTTCCATATTCAATTTATTTGTATTATAACATATATTATTGTTGAATATATGCTGAATTGGTCAACATTAGAAGCATGAAAAGAATGCTAGAGAATGAAAAATAAAGACATGAAAAACAGATCAAGAAATTATGAGAAGTGACCATAAGTAAAATGGAGTATTTACCAAGAGAGAGAAATTATAATAAAACTATAAAAAATGAGTGAGACAAGTCAAAATAAATTTCTATTTCAATTCCATTTTCTTCTTCCAAAGTGGGTTTATTACTTCTGTGATACATATATTATGTGTGTAACTTAAGTGAAAGTTATTATGGTCTTTTTATTATAAAATAAATTTCATTATTTTATGTTATTTATAAAGCATATGTTTTACAGTTAATATTAACAAATTTTAGAGTAATTTTTAAAAGACTAAATGGTGAATTACTGAAAATTTAAAGTGAAATTTAAGTTTTTAAAGTATTAAACTTTATATAATTAAAAGAATATATCAGATAAAAGGGTATATTTGGCTGCATTATCTTTTAAATAAACTCTTAGTGTAATCAGGTATTCACGTTTCTACTTGCTCTGTCTCAAAGATATATGCACCAAGCCTTTGTATACAAGCAATACACTTTTAGTCATGTTTGTACAACCAGACGTTAATTTTTATAAAAAGGCTTCTTAGTACTAAAACCTCGTTTTCAATTGTTCAATATATTAATCATCCCATTAGCTGATTAACGAATTTTTTTTAGAAATTTCAAGTAGTATAAGAGTTTTTATGATCGAGTTAGCGTAAGTCGAATTGTATTAAGATATTCTAATAATATTTAGATGGAATTTTCCAAATTATTAATCAACTCAAACTACAAATTATGGATCATTCAACTGCTAAAGAAATGGTTACTCATATAATTAAGATAAATAATTTTTTTTGAAACTAAGCAAACTTCATTAAGCAAAAACAAAACATCAACCCAGAAGAGGCACCTAACCTAAAGCCAAGAGGCTTTACCCCATAACACCCGAACCTAGAACCTCTTCTGCGTTGACTACAAACGAAGGACAATCATAAACAAGAATAGAAGCAATACTACTAGGGACAGAATCCCACTCAAACCGGTGTGCATGAAATAAAGCGACCCTTGCTAACGCATGAGCAGCCTTATTAGCATTCCGCAAAGTCCAATGGAAGGACAACTGGGAGAAATTATTCTGAAGTAAAAGACAACCAGCCAAAATTGTGCCAACCTCTGACAAATTACTAGATAAGCTTTGAAGATGATTAATGGCTTCAAAACAATCCGACTCAATCACAATGTTATCTAAACATAGATCCTTCAACCAACTTAGTGCCTCTTTGATGGAAATAACTTCAGCAAGAAATGCATCCTCACAGCAGCAAATATGGCCTGACAAAGCCTTAACCAACCGACCCTGATCATCCCTAAGAACAACCCCAAATTCCGAGCTATTTACACCTGGCAGGACAGAAGCATCAACATTACATTTCAGCCACCCCGCTTCAGGTTTACTCTAAACAAGACATCGAGACAGACTGAAACCATCAACTTGTAACTGACCAAATGCACAGGTTGCTTCCTTCCAATTTGCCAGAAACTCATCAGCTAAAGATATGATTTCATTCGGATGAGTGTCCCGTTGCTCCCAACACAACAAATTTCGATGGAACCAAAGGCTCCAACAAATCACCAGAAACCGATAACCCACAGCAGAATTCTTACCAATTAGCGCCCAGGAGATGCACCGTTTAACATCTGGCCCCGGAAGAATAAAACCTGCAGCAGACCACACACTTCTAGCAAAAGGACAATTGAGCAACACATGATCTATAGATTCAGTCA
>JAOSBP010000004.1:6571736-6584179 GCA_027563825.1 Erythroxylum mucronatum
ATTGGAGGCTTTAGAAATCCTGAAGGCATGAGCTCTTTGCTGAGCTTTTGGTGACTTTACGAATTGTTTACAATTATCTTGATCTTTTTCAAAAGGTGTTCTTAGTTTTAACCTTTAACTTTTGTTTGTAATTCATTTGTTGTCTCGGGTGTTCATAATTTGTGACTCGCAAGTGTTTATTACTTATTTTATAACTTACCGGAAACGTTCGTCGAACTATAAATAGAAGAATGTCCGAAGCGGATGCATGCATTATATAATAATGAATCATGATTTGGATGCTCTGACCGCCTATTGTGCTCCTCACGTTGCATATGAGACAAGCCCACGTTGGTTAAGCATTCTCGTTTATTCCTCGTAGTGCAACCAAGTTTCTTAGGACCCGCACTTGTATATTTCGACTATTCACTTACAGTACAAACTACAATGGTTCCTATAAAAGCCCCATTCTTCTTACACCAACTCATCAAGACCCACTTATCCCATTCCTCTTCATCAATCATCCAACACCAATGGCTCTTACCCGTGTTGTTCTTGCAATATCCGTTCTTCTTCTGCCGTTGTTGATCAGCTCTGCTAGAGATTACGGCTACGGCCCTGGGTCGGACAGTGTAAAGTCGAACTATCAGCCAACCTCAGGTCCAGCACCATACACTGTAAAGGCGAACAGTGGGGCAACACCATACACAGTCCATCAAGAATATGCCCCAAAACCAAAACAAGATGAAGTCAAACAAGATTACAGCTCCAAAACTTCATCAGAAGAAATCAAGCCAGGTTCCGCCACAAAACCATCATCAGAAGTTAAATCAGGTTACAGCCCAAAAGCATCTTCATATCAAGTTAAACCAGACTACACCTTGAAGCCATCATCAGATGTTAAACCATCAGTAGATAAAGAAAAACCAGATTATACCTCAAAACCAAAAGCAGATGTTGTCAAGCCAGATTATAGTCCCAAACCATCATCGGCTGAAGCCAAACCTGATGTTGTTAAGACGGATTACAGCCCCAAAACATCATCAGATGCTTTCAAACCAGATTATACGTCAAAGCCAACACCAGATGTTGCTAAACGGAATTACAGTGCAACTCCAAAGCCATTTGTTGTTAAGCTGGATGATATCCCAAAATCAAAACCCGATGCAGACTATAGCACAAAACAAAAACAAGATGTTGTCAAGCCAGATTATAGCCCAAAGCCTACGTCTGACGCTACTAAACCATACAATAGCCCAAGTACCAATTCAGATACTGTCAAACCTACCTACACCCCGAGCCCTAAACCGGACGTTGTCAAAGCAGATTACAAGTCTTACCCTCAGCCAAAACCGGAGACTGAAAAATCAAACTACATTTCCAACCCAAAACCTAAGGCTGTGAAACCGGATACTGTTAAGCCAGGTTACTACCCGAATTCAAAACTGGAAACTACCAAGAAAGATAATTACCCGAGCTCAAAACCAGACACGATCAGTACTGAGTACAATTCCAAGTCAGAACCAACTTTTGCTAAACCTGAAGAAGAACTCCATTCGAAACCAACCCCTACAATAAGCTACAACAACCCCGTCGGTGGTTATTAAGATTTGTTCTTTCATTCCTCATACACTCTTGATTTAATTGTTTTTTTGTTGTATGTTTGCTTTGAATTTCTTTGAAAGAAAAAAATTGAATTGATTAGTAATCTTGTATTACTGTCACTTGTGGTGATTAATGTAATTGCACGAAGAAATTTTTAATAAAATATCTTTAATTAATGAAAAAGATGAAGATTGTTCTAAAGATTTAATCTTTTTTTTTTGACGAATAAAGATTTAATCTTGTTCTGTGACAATTTTAGCTATGAAATAGTTATGTATCATGAAACCCTTTATTTTTAACTTTTTTAACTTAATTAAACCAAGCTATAAGAAATAATTTAAGTAGAAACAAATTAAAATCAAATTGTTTATACGAGAAAGAATAGGCATGATACAAAATAAAAAACACTTATAATATATTTAAAAATATAACTATACGAATTAAGAATTAATCATGGACATATTTATGATATTACGTATAAAAATTGGATTCATATGAATTCATTAAAAAATACCAAATCAATGTCTCTGAAATAAGAATCATGGACATATTTATGATATTATGTATAAAATTTAAATTCATAAATTCATTAAAAATACTAATTCAATATCTCTAATTTTATCATAAAATCATATAATTCATACAACTACAAATACTTACATATAAGATTAAAATTTTACTCTAATTTTTCCCATATTGTTAGTTTTCTTGAACAAACAAGGAAATTAAAAGTTAATTCTTTTATATTCTTTTCCAATTTTCAAAACTGCTAACATATAAGAGAATTCATAATCTTACTTTTTCTTGATAAAAGTATGAGTACTAATAGTTTTGTATAGAAATTTTACTACATGCCCATATATTTATGTTTTATATTAAATAAATTGAATTCTTGAATTTGGTTTATTTTATTTAAATTAATTATTAGGTCGGTAAATTTTGTTATTCATAAAATTTTATTTTGACGAAATATTTAATTTCAAAATTTACAAATAGTATTGGTTTAATTTAGGAATACTCTAAAAATGAGTTGCACAAATTTTAAGCTCATATGACTACTTATGGTTTGAGTAAAAAGAATGTGTTTAATTCTAGAGTTGCATCTTTGTAGTGACGTTAACATACTAATTCGACTTGTATAAATTGAGTTAATCTTGTTCGTGTTATTTTTATATTTTGTTTTTTTGCTAAGCAGTTAAAGTGAGTGTTATTGCAAATAATAAGTTTAAAATAAAAATACTATAAGTGTTTTTTATTTCTTTTGATTCTATTATTTATTTGTTGACAATATTATGTCTGTTATTTATGTATTTGCTTTGAGTTACTTTTAAAGAAATTTTTTTGAATTGATTGGTAATTTTTTATTACTCATAATGGTTAATGCACTTGTATGAAGAAATTTATAATAAAATATATCTTCTACTAATTTAAAAGATTGAGAATTATATTAAAACTTTAATCATATTCTATAATTCTTTGAGTTCTAAATAGTTATTTATTCTTTTAAATTATCTCTTTTCTGATACAAGCAAACATATGTAAGAAGGATGGGGTGAATTATGCGTAAAAAAAATTGCAAGGTACTTTCAAATTGATAATATCTTGCTAAACAAAATAAATCTATAGATAGAAGGGTCCCTGTCAACATTCAAAAAGATCTTGTTAATTGTTTAAAAACAAAAGGACCTATCAATCAAAAGGAGCTTATTAGTGCTAAAAAAGAAAGGAGCTTGTTATTCCATAGGAATTTGTTAACACTCAAAACAAAAGGACCTTATTAATTATTTAAAAAACAAAAAGAACCTCTTGTGATATGAAAATAGAAGGAGCTTATTGTAAAACCGAATAAGCCTCTTGAAAACACAAACTTGTAATGCATAAATTAAAAAGTTAGGAGGAGAGAAAGAATGACATAGTGGATTTATATTGGTTCGGCTAATAATAAAGCCTACGTCCGGCCCTCAAGTATCCAACTTGAGTATTTCACTACAAGAATTCAAGTATTAAATTTTACGAGTCTCTCCAAGTTCATAAGTACGTATTTTTCAAAGTTCTCTAACCTTTCGAAATGTTTAACAAGCATCTATAAGCTCTCAAAAATAAATATAAGGTTAATTTAATGTAAGCTCCCAAAGAATAACAATCTCTCTCTTGGTAGAGTGTTTTTACTTTTTAAGGCACAAGAAGTTTGATATAACTTTTAAGAATATTGATGCTGCTGAAGTATTTCAAAAATTTGTATATTCGCAAATGCAATGGCTATTCCTTAAGTAGACATTTTCTTCAACTAGCCATTCCTTCATTTTGATTCTGAGTTGACTTTGTATCTAACGAATCTTCGATATCATTTCTGCCGAAATCTTCCAATATTTAGACGTTAAGAGAAAAGCTTTGTCAAAAATTTCAGAGCTAATTGTTCGAATTAGTAAGATCCTTTCGAATGCTATGGAATCATTTCAAATAACGTAAGTTTATTACAATTCTTATAAGAAAGAAGGTCTTTTTTCTATGATTTTATTTCCTTTTAAGAAATATATTGTTACCTATACAAGACAATAAATCCAATTTAAATTTTGAAATATTTAAGCACAAACCTTGAGCTAACAATCTTCCCCTTTTTTCGATGACAACCAATAATAAATATATTTTCAAAATTCAAATAATAATAAAGGATTTCGAAAGATCCCTGTAAATTATATAAGTTATTACTCACAGTCATGAATTGAAGGAGCCTATCTTATGAAAATAGTCCTTCTTTCTCGTTATCTTTTTTCTCTTCTTTTTCTTCCTCTTCTTCTTCACTGTAGTCAGAGACATTAGTGATTGTTGGTTTGTCATTCTTGGACGATGAATCAGAGTCTGATTCTAGAGATAGCATAGCCAAAATCTGCCTTTTTCTCTCCTTTAGAATCTCTTGAATGGGTGTTTCTGATACTTGGGGCTTAGAGGAATAGAAACAAGTTCATTAGGGTTGTTTAATTATCTTACTATTGGTGACAAAGACGAAGACTCAGAAATCAGAGTTTGTTCATGGTTGAGAGTTTCACCATAGCTAGAGCAAGTCAAGTTTTTCTTCTGTCCTTTTGATTTTGTTCGGGTCACTGAGAGTTAGTTCGTTGAGGTTTAAGAAATTTGAGAGGAAGAAGAGAGTTAGGGTGTAGTGACCAAGGAACGGTGCTTCTAAGAAAGACAAAGATGAGTAAAAGAAAGAAGTATGCTTAATAATTCTAGGGCATTAATTTTGTGTGAAGATTAGCAGTCATACACGCTAATAAAAGAAGAGTGATCGTCCGCGTATATTTTGTCAGTTACATATAGAAAGCTATTAGGTTAGCGTGCATGCTTTTTTAAAGCTAAAACGATGTCATTAAGTAACTTCCTTTTTAGGACACATGCATCCCATTATATCAAACTAAGAGGAGCCTTCTAAAATAAGAGGGGCCTTCTAAACTAGAATGAGCCTACTAAACTAAGAGGAGGCCTCTAAATTGAGAGGGGCCTTCTAATTTAAGAGGAGCCTACTAAACTAAGAGGAGGCTTCTAAAGAAACATATTAGAAGGAGCCTACTAATGTCTGTAATGAGAAGCAACATAGAAAATTCATACATAAATAATATCAGATAATTTGCACATACCAAACTCCTTTCTTAACACGCAAAATTTATCTTCAAAGAGTGGCTTAGTGAAGATATCAACTACTTGATTTTTAGTATTAATATGCAAAAGATCAATGGTTCTTTATAAAACATGATCTCTAAGAAAATGATGCTTAATTTTTATATGCTTAGTCCTAGAATGATGCACAAGATTTTTATAAAGATTTATTGCACTAGTATTATCATATAATATAGGAATATGATTAAAGTTCAGAGAGAAATCTTAGAGTTGATGCTTCATCTATACGATTTGAGCACAACAACTAGCATCTGCTATATATTCCGCTTCAGTTGTTGAAAGTGTTGTGCAATTTTGTTTCTTACAAGACCAAGAAACTTGACATTCTCTAAAAAATTAATAGTGACTATTTATGCTTTTTTGATCGACTTTATCACCTGCATAATCTGTATCACAATAGCCAACTATGTTAAATGAATCAGTTTTTGGGTACCATAATTTGAAATCCATAGTACCATGAAGATATCGAAAGATCCTCTTGACTTCTTAAAGGTGTCTTTCTTTTGGATTTAATTGAAAGCGTGCGTAAAGACACACACTAAGCATAATGCCTGGTCTTGAGCTTGTAAGATATAGTAGTGACCCAATCATTTTTCTATACTTTGTCTCATCCGTAGCCTTGCCTTCTTCATCCTTATCAATTTTATTTCCAGTACATATAGGAGTACCCATCAGTTTGGCATTCTCAAAATGGTACTTCTTGTTGAGTTCCTTTGTGTATTTGTCTTGGCTAATGAAGATCCCTTTTTTTAATTGTCGGATTTGTAATCCGAGAAAGAAAGATAGTTCTCCCATCATGCTCATTTCAAACTTGTCCTATATTAATGCTGAGAATTCTTCACAGAAAGATTGATTAGTAGCACCAAATATTATGTCATCAAAATATATTTGCATTATGAATTAATTATTTTTCCTTTTTTCTTAATAAATAAGGTTTTATCTACCTTTCCTCTTTTGAAGTTATTCTTAAGTTGAAAGTTATTTAACCTCTCATACTATGCTCGAGGAGCCTATTTTAGACCATATAGGGTTTTATTCAACTTCATCATATAATTAGGATGGTTTTCATCTTCAAAACCTAGAGGTTGCTTAACAAATACTTGTTCATTAATTTATCCACTTAAAAAGGCAATTTTGACATCCATTTGGAATAATTTAAAGTTTCTATAACATGCAAAGGCAATTAAAATTCTAATCGATTCTAGTCTAGAAATAGGTGCATAAGTCTCATCAAAATCAATACCTTCCTGTTGATTATAACCTTCAGCTACAAGTCTAGCTTTGTTTCTTACCACCTTACCGTTTTCTTCAAGTTTGTTTTGAAATATTCAGTGAGTTCCAATGACTGACTTGTTTTATGGACAAGGTACTAGATTCCAATTTTTTTTTTGTAAAACTTATTCAATTCTTCTTTCATACTTGAAACCTAATTTTTGTTAGTAAAAGCCTCTTCAACAATCTTTGGTTTTAATTGTGCGATGAGGATAACAAAGTTGTTTTTAAAGGGTGATTTAGTTCTTAGACTTTCAGAGGGGTCTCCTAGAATGTATTGATATGTATCATGACCTCTCCATTCTTTTGGTGTTTTTCATTGTATAGGCTCCTGCTGAAAGGAAGGAGCCTGCTCTGTCCTAGCTTCAGAAGGACCTTCTTGATCTTGTAATTTTCAAGATACTATAGGTGTAATTTGAGTCTGCGATTTTTTTTAGGATTCAAGGGATGCTCTTCAACATCTAAATCAGCTATTGTTGTCAAGGGTATTACTTCGTCAAATACTACACATATTGATTCTTCTATCTTCTTTGTTCTTTTGTTGTAAACTCTAAATTCTTTACTAGCAGTATTGTAGCCCAGAAAGATAATTTCATCTTATCTCACATCAAACTTTCCAAGGTTGTCTTTTCCATTATTTAGAACAAAGCACTTACAACCAAATACTGTAAAGTAAGCGACATTTGGTTTTCTTCCTTTCCACAACTCATAGGGGGTCTTTTTTAGAATAGGCCTTATAAGAGACCTATTAAGAATGTAACAAGTAGTAGATACAGCTTTTTCCCAGTAACAATGAGGTAGACCACTTTCACACAGTGTTGTCCTGGCCATATTAACGAGAGTCCTGTTCTTTCTCTCGATAGCTCCATTTTGCTGAGGAGTTCTTAGGCATGAAAAATTATGAGATATCCCATTTTTGTTGTAGAAGTCTTCTGAATAGATGTAATGCAGTGCCCTTTTTAAATTTGAATTTTTCTGCAAAACTTTTCAAACACTTCAAAAGTATCATCCTTATTTGATAGAAAATAAACCATGTAAATCTAGAATAATCATTTACTATAACAAAATCGTAATGTTCATCATCAAAGCTTTGAGTCCTAGTAGGACCAAATAATATATTATCTCATTTTAGTAGTTTGACCTTTTGGTCTCCAGACATACATTTGAGATAACCTCTTCATTTTTTGAAAGTCATAGGAATGGCTAATATGACCATTTCTACCACAGTAACTGCACAAAATAGATGAATGAGAATTACAGTAATTTTTGATATTTATTAGGTTCCTGTTGTTTTGACTATGGCTACTGCTAGATTTAACAAAAAAAATCTTATATGACCTAATATTATTGTTTTCATTATATCTTATTCCAGCTTGTCAAAAACACCTTTACCATTCCCAAGTAATGCATCAAGATTATTCCTTCCATTAACAAAATTGACAAGATCTTTTTCTAGAGAATCAACTTTTTCTTCTAACTGTTTTACCTTAACAGAATCATTTTCAAGCAATGCATTCTCTAGCCGACTTACCTTTTGCTCCAAGAATTCCTTTTCAGAGACTTATTGCTTGTTTTCATTTTCAAGGGACATAATTCTAGACAATAAATTCTTATTCTCATATTCTAGTGATTTAATCTTATTTGTCAATTATTATTTTTTGACTTCTCAACCTTTTTGAAATACTGCACTGGTAATTTTTTATATTGATTATATAAATCATGATATGCATCTCTTATTTCATAAATTTCAATATCAATGTCAGAATAATATACCTTATCATCTCTTGATTCGGCCATAAAGCAAACGTGGCTAACTGTTTTAGGTTGTTGTTCTTCTTCAAAGTTTTCATAGTCCTCATCTGATTGAGCTACAGTCATAGCCTGCTTTTTGGGGGGTTTTTTAATTTTTTGATTTGTCGTTTTAAAGAAGAGAATATTCTAGTTTATTGTTTCCAGGCTTCTTGTAGTGCTGACATATGATTTTATTGTTTTGTGTATTGCTATTACTGCTGCTTCCTTTTCATGGGAACCTGTTTTTTTTTTCAGTTTTCTTGTTTTCTTCTCTTTTCTTCATGAGCTTCTTTTTGTAGAAATGGACATATTTTATGACTATGAAATTAAATTTGTCATCTCCTTCTATTGCAATTCAATGTCACTTAATGAATTTGATTCATTAGTTACTTTTAGTGTCATTCCTTTTTTGTATGAGGATCCTTCATCCCGCCTAAGTTTGGCTTCATGGATCATTAAGTTTCCTCTTAACCGTTAAGTGAGATAGTGTCGAGATCTTTGCAGTTTCTAAAGCTGTCACCTTAGGTCTCCATTCCTTTAGTAATGATCCTAGAATCTTTGTCACAAGCTCATTATTGGGATATATCTTAACCAAGTTCTTCAATGCAATGATGACATTGTTGAAACGGCTGAAGAATTCGTCTATTGTTTCTTCCTGTTTCATACAAACAATTTCGTATTGATGTATTAAAAGACTTGTTCTATGTTTCTTTATCTCGTTCGTTCCTTTAAAGGTGACTTGTAATTTATCCCACATTTCTTTTGTTGTAGAATATTAAGATATCTTTTAATACTCTTCCAAAGATAGAGCACAGATCAGATAATATCTTGCTTTAGCATTCAATTGTGCGTTTCTTCTATAAGCATCAGTCCACACTTCTATGTTGTCAGTAGCAGGAGGTGTGACTCCAACTTTTATAGCTTGCCAGATTTTGATATCTACAGATTGAAGATAAATAGTCATTTCTCTCTTTCCAATAAGAATAGTTATTTCCATTGAAATAAGGAGGCTTTGAGATAGATTTTCCTTTAAGGCTTCTCAAATTGTTTGCCATGATATATCACTTGCTATAAAGCATAATAAATGTGAAACTTCTCTATGATATCAAATGATAAAGAAAATATACACAAGAAGGGGGTGAATTATGTGTAAATTTTTTTTAAAGGTACTTTCAAATTGATAATATCCTGCTAAACAAAATAATTTATAGATAGTAGGGTCCTATCAACTTTCAAAAAAATCTTATTAACGTTGAAAACAAAAGGATCCTATTAATTGTTTAAAAATGAAAGGAGCCTTTTAATCGAAAGGTGCTTGCTAGTACTTTAAAAAAACGAGTCTGTTAATCAATAGGAGCCTCTAATTGCTCAAAATGAAAACAGTCTGTTAATGCTTTCAAAAACGAAACGAACCTCTTGCGATATAAAAACATAAGGAGTCTATTGTAAAACTAAAAGAGCCTTTTGAAAACAAAAACTTATAATGCGGAAATTTAAAAGTTAAAAAGAGAGAAAGAATGACATAGTCGATTTATAATGGTTCGGCTAATAACGAAGTCTATGCCCAAGTATTCAACTTGAGTATTTCACTATAAGAATCCAAGTATTAAATTTAACAGGCCTCTCCAAGCTCACAAGTGCATATTTTTCAAGGTTCTCCAACCTTCCACACTCGAAGTATTTAACAAGCCTCTACAAGCTCTCATAAATAAATATAAGGTAAACTAAATGTAAGCTCTCAAAGAATAACAATCTCTCTCTCGATCGAGGGTTTTCACTTTCTAAGGCATAAGGAGTTTGATACAACTTTTAAGAATATTAATGTTGCTGAATTATTTCAAAAATCTGTATGTTCGCAAATGCAATGAATCTTCCTTAAGTAGATATTTTCTTCAACTAGTCATTGCTTCATTTTGATTTTGAGGTAATATTGTATCTAACGAATCTTTGATATCATCACCGCTAGAATCTTCCAATATTTAAACGTTAAGAGAAGCTTTGTCAACAATTTCAGAGCTAATTGTTCGAAAAAGTAAGATCATTCTGGATGTTGTGGAATCATTTCTAATAAGATAAGTTTATTAAAATCCCTACAAGAAAGAAGACATTTTTCCTATGATCTTATTTCCTTTTAAGAAATATATTGTTACCTATACAAGGAAATAAATCTGATTTGAATTTTGCAAGATCATGGAGTTATCATCAAAATCATCAAATATAAACCTTAGAGCTAAAATTTTCTTATAACAGTTTAAAACTTTAGAAAAGGGATATAAATTCACTAATTATTTTAAAATCTTGGATTATTAGAATTTTTTAAATTTTCGTGAAAGAAAGATTTTGATTGATTTTTAATTTTTTATTGTTTCAATTGTGATAGCTAATGTAATTATATAAAGAAATTTATAATAAATTGTGTTCTATTAATTAGGAAAGGGACTGTTGATAAATTTTGGCCTGCGATAATGCCTTAATAGCAAAAGATTTAAACGTTGTACAAAAAAAATGTTTTAACATATTCTTTTTTATTCAAATTTTATTAAAAAAATTAAACCTAGGACTTCTCTAAATTTTCTATAAAAAAAATCTTTGGATTGACATAAATACAAAAGGAACAAAGACAAATTCATTAATAAATATCTAACGTATTCGATTGCTTTTGATTCAAATTTTAATAAAATTTAAAACTTAGGGCTTATCAAAATTTTCAATGAAAAAAATGCTTTAGGTTGAGATTGTGAAATTACAAGTCAAAAATTAGGATTGTTCTTACGTTCTAGACTTTCTTTTCCTTTAAATAATTAAGTTCTTTTCATAGCATTATATCAGTAGTGTATTATTAAAGAAGTTCAAAATTTTACGAAAAAAATGAAGCATTTGACTTATTGTTTAACTCAAAGTTTACTAAGAATTTAAAATTTTTAGGTATATTTAAATTTTATACAAGAAAAAACTTTAGATTTATTAGAAAAATTGTTAAACTATGACAAAATTATAGTCAAAGTTATGTCCATATGTTGCGAGCGCAGAATTAGAAATTAATCAATAATAATAGAAGATTATAGTTCTCCCTCTAACATAAAAAAGAGATTGTGAATTAATCTTGCACACGATATATTATATCCTAATATCAAAAAATTATAATAGTATAAAAGAATAAAAATGATAATTTTTTAATAATTCAAACTAAATAGTTTTGTACAATATAATTTTATCATAAAAATAAAATAAATTTAGATGAGTAATAGAATAATTTTGAGAAAGAGAAAAGACATTTTTCTCTTTGTTTCGTAAAGCTTGTGTTAGACTCTTGACCTAAATCATTTTTATTGATCTTTTCTTGATTAAAATTATAAATAATCAAAATTTCTATAAATAGTTTCTGGTCGGGCCGGCTGGACCGGCCTTACTAGGCCCGGCTCCAGACCTGGATATCGACGGCCCAGCGACCACGGCCCGTTCGGCCCATCGGATATTAGACTCCCATGCAAACACTACGACTCACGTAAAGACCTAAACCTAACGACAATCCCAGGTATATAAAGTGCTATTCTACCGTGATTTCGGTATGACAATACAACCCTATTTTTCTCTATTTTATAGCAACCGAAACCCTACAAAAATATTGACTTGAGCGTCGGAGGGGCCTCCCGGGAAACAACCCCGACGTGCCTTCATCTGTTTTACAGGTATTTCACGGCCAGAATCGCATAGAGCATGGATCAGAACAATGACGTTCAACCCCAACAGAATCCGACTGAACCATTTGGCGCCCACTGTGGGGCCCAACGTCAGGGCACCACGTCCAGAACCACACAGATCAGTCAGGCGGCAGCAGCCAACCCTGAAATTGCAGCCGTCGCGGCACCTGCATTGCAGCGGATGGCTTTGCCGTTACCAGATACTCTTCCATCAGTATATCCTGACTCTCATGCACAGCCTCAGACCCAACATCAAGACGAGCTCAGCGTAGCTGAAGCCTTAGGAAAAATTGTGGCCGATCGAGCCACTTTGGTTTCGACATCCAGCCCGAGCTGACCGTCTACACAGTACTGGCGAGAGCCTTGTAGACAGAACGAAAACGAAGACGACCGATGTAGGGCACAGATTGGGACAGGAGG
>JAOSBP010000004.1:6638899-6655218 GCA_027563825.1 Erythroxylum mucronatum
AGTAACCTTTTATAATGTTTAGTAACACTTAAAAAAATTGTTATCAATGATAAATTATATGTTATAAAATCATAAAGCGTTACTTATCAAATTAAGAATCATAACATTTAAAAAAATAATGTTACCGTAGATAGGTATTTTATAACATACTGTCAAAAGTGTTAATGTCTAGTGTTACTGTCTAGTGTTACTGTTGTAGTGAGAGCTCCAATATATATGCATTCCATTGAGAATAGATTGTATCATATGAATTCTACGTATATAGAAAAGTTTTTCAAAACTCCATCTTAAAGTTCTTCTTGTGATTAAATCAAAAAGAGTTTTACAATCTTAGTTGAGGTTCTTAAAGCTGAGATAGGTTTTACATTCATTGATGGAGGTTTTTTAGGTTTTGTGGTTCTCCAACTTAAGCTTCTTTCATCAGCATTATACTTAGTCCTACACCCACTTTACCCTTATTGCCTTCTTAACATTTGGTAATTCAACTAGTTCCTATGTGTCATTCTTGTCAATTGCCATTAATGTCTCCTTCATGACCTACCTCCATTTATCTTTCTCCATACTTCTTCAAAGGAACTAGGATTGGCCATAGATAAGGATGTGTATCCTTGTGCCCCTCCTTCTTCAATTGAACTTCATGAGCTTGAGGATGTTCCATTACTTAGTAAAGTAATTACTTTAGATGTCGCATCTTTTCAAGCAGTAAACCTGTTAGGGCTGATATGTGGGGTTTGAAGCTAGTCTCATTTGTGGATTGCTCTTCTTTAGTGGCTAATTCCTCAAATTGAATAGACTTTTTTTTTCTCTTTTCCCCAAATGCATCTTCCGTCCTTATAAAAGATCATATTCCTATGATCATAATTTTTCCATGTCTAAAGTTGTAGAGCCTATATGCCTTTAAGTTAGTGGATTATGAAAAAAATACATTTTATGTCTTTTTATCCAATTTGCTATGAATTTGAGAGTTAATCACAGTATAAATAGCACTTCCAAAAACCTTTAAATGACTTATCCCTAGTCTTCTACCTATCCAAACTTCATATGGTGTCTAATTTGGAATTGCCCTAATGGGTGAAATGTTCAATATGTAAACAATTATACGAACAACTTCTCCTAAAATTATGTTGGCAATCATTTTTCTTATAGCATACTCTGCACTATTTCTACCATAGTTCAATATATGGAGCGTTGAGTTCTCTATTAATCATATGCTCTTCACAAAATGAGCTAAACATTTACAAAGCAAATTTTTCTTCTCAATATGTTCTTAGTGCTTTAGCATGCTTTCTTTTTTCCTATTCTCTTTCAATCTGGCGGCTTCTTTCACCTTGAAAGCTTTCATTGGTATTGAGTTTTTGTTAGTTGTAAGCTGATAGAGTAGTAGTGATTTCCTTCGTACAATTACCTCCTTACCTAAAATTAGTATAGTAACTAGATGCTTATAAAATATAGATAAAGAATAAAGCAAAATGATTGCTTTGTTCTCATCTGCAATAGTCACCTTGAGCATCAATAGGTACTAATAATTTGGTTAAATGAATTGATATTTTATTGTAGATACGTCCCTTCTTACATCTTCAACTTGTACAACTTCTTCTTCATATACAACTTATTTATGAGAGACATTAACATATATTGAC
Source organism: Erythroxylum mucronatum (assembly GCA_027563825.1). Taxonomy (NCBI): domain Eukaryota; kingdom Viridiplantae; phylum Streptophyta; class Magnoliopsida; order Malpighiales; family Erythroxylaceae; genus Erythroxylum; species Erythroxylum mucronatum. The sequence continues at coordinate 6,640,540 of JAOSBP010000004.1, forward strand.
TCTCTACTTTTTTTCCATATCTATGTAAGGGGATGTAATCTCCATGATGTTATACATAACCTCGTCTACTAAAAAAGGTTACTTGGTTTCAACTGCTCAGGCTTGTAATTATTCCTAATTAAGGTCCACCTTAGCTTCTAGGTTATTCTCCTATAGCCCATTTAGCATGCATTATTGTCCTAATAAGTCCTCCATTTTTTGTTGTCACAACCTAAAATTCTCAAATTTTTTGAAATTTTCGCCTTCAAACTTTGAAACCAAAATCTTTGGTACCTCATTTATGCTTTAATACCATATGTTAGAAAATAGCTTATATCCAATAAGGAAATATTTATATAAAAAATAAAGAAAAAATAACTAATAAGAACTTAATAAGATTTTTAATGATATTCAACCAGTTGGTGTGCTTACATCTTTGAGAGTAAGAGCAGTTGATTTAATCATTATTTAATGATCTATTTGGTGAAGATTACAAATATTATATATATACTATTGAAAACTCTAGCTGGTATAATTTTATGTAAATTATCCATTACTAAGCTTAACCTAACTTAAATATAATTCTAAAAAGTCATAGAATCTTTTTAGTGTTTAAAATTTATAAAAATGTTTTGAGACAAGGATATCCATTGTAGATCGACTTGGGATATGATCACGTATATATCTCACTATTTCTTTTAGAAAATAGTCACAGTCTCCAACACAGTTATGCCTTATATTATGGCTTTTTCTATATCTCTGATAGCTTAACTATAAAACGATCTTAAACTTTACTCAATTTTGCAATATTAGCTTAAAAATTAAAAAGTGGCACTAAAATAATTTAACTATCAATTTTTACTACATAACGTTATGTTCTCTATTAATCTAAATGATGCAGTGAGTCGATATCATATTAGCATTTTTACCACATGGCTACCATATATTGTAGTTATGCTATGCATGAAATGTATTATTTGATTAATTAAAATACGTCAAATTTTATTAAAAAAACCTAAAATTAATCTAATCCTAAAAATGCACTCCTTTATCATCTCCGTCAACACTCCTTCATCATCTCCACAAAAGCACTAGTTACTTCTTTGCTAGTTTCTTCACTTTGCTTCAGTAGTTTCCTTAGCTTGCTCCATCTTGGATTTTGCCAACAGTTGCCATAGTCCTTTATTGTCTATGCCAATATATATCTTGCAATTGATGTTTTATCTTTATCATTTTCTTTTTATATCTAATATTTTTAATGTGATTAGGATTTACTTCTTTCCATAAAACTATTGTTTGGGTTTTATAGGTTATTACTCAAGTTGATTGAGTTCTTATCATCTTCAAAGAGATATCGGAAGTATACTCCTTCCCCTTTATCTTTATCTTTTTGACTTTATTACTTAAGCCATGTTCTATTTTTTTGCACAATTAAATAAGCACAAACCCTAGGAGACTCTTAAAAGAAAACTATGATTCAGAATTCCAACTATAGGAATTTTTTATGAATTAGGAATTAGGAATTAGGAATTAAGAACCCTCTATCCATTTACAAAGAAGTTGGCAACCTTCACTAATATATATACTTAGCATGTTATTCACTTTCTTGTACACATATATTTAGGGTCATTCCTAACGTTTTATAGGCCCTAGGGGAAATAAAAAAAAGAAGTGCCCAATAAATCGATAGTATATAAATATATAAATTTTAAAAGTTTATTTTATTATTAAAATTTAATATCAATATCAATTTATAAGTTCACATACTTAACAAAAAATGATCATGATATCAGCTAATAATATCTTAAATATTTAAGTAAATTTAATATTATGTTAGTTTAAATAAATATAAATAAAATAAAAAAGAATAAATTTTATGACACTTTGACAATAATATAAAAATAAATAATACTTTTTAAAGAATACAATAATTAAAATATTAAAGTTAAGAACTAATTTATTTAAATTTTTTTAAAAGTAGGTTATTCTTTTAGTGTAATTTATTCAAGGACTTAGAGAGTGCCAAAATGTAAATTAAATAGACTTCAATTTTATATATAAATAATTTAGGAATTTATTAAATTAAAAGAAAAAGTGTTGCAAGTAGATGAACCGTGAGTGTTGCAATGAATTATCACTCAAATATTCAAATATTTAGTAAGCTAAAAATACATTAAAAAAGTCATAGACTTTACCCTTATAATTCAAAAATCAAAACTGTAAAAATCTTTTACTGCTAATTTTTTAGTTGAGTATTTTAGATTTATATGCAGATAGAAATAAAAATTTGAGTATAAAAAATACATTCAAATGCTGGAAAGGAAATTATAAACACGAGAAGTTAGTGGCACATTAATTATGTACATATTTCCACCCGAGCTGTTAAGAGTGAACTTTGAACATATTGCCAACTAAGATAGAAATAATTAAAAAGATCATGAAAATCTTATTAACCATTAAATTCATAGTGGGCCTTACGATAAGGGAGAGAAGTCAAAAATATTATATATTCTACTTCTCTCTACAACTATTAAATTAACCTTAGATAAAGAAAATTATGGAACGGTAGGCCCCTAACAAGGATAGACCCTAGGCAGGAGCCCTGCCTGCCCCTGCCCAGGGACTACATATGTTGCAATACTTAGATAAAACATCTAAAGTTTTATTTATGCAACCTACTTTTAGATGTAAAAACATGATGAAACTTTTTTTATTCCTCGCTTCATTGGCACATTTAATGGACTAGACAATGTCTGATTCATTAAAAGTAAAACTCCAATTACAATGCAATTATATCCAAATGAAATTTGGACTATTCGTAAAAAATAATATTATTTCACTTTTGTAAGTACATCATTGAGGGAATAAGTATCAGTATACGAATTTGTCATTAAAATGAAAGTCATTAACATTATCTCATTTTCCCTCTAGCATACTATGGTTATGGCCATTAGGTATACTACCATGGCTTAAATCTTATGGCTTTCATTTCAAAAATTTTTATGTACATGTTAACTTATACACCTTACATTCTAAATTTTGAATAATATTGGGCTTTATTAAGAATTATTAAAAATGACAAAAAATAAGAGAAAATACAATCATTGGTTATGCTATTGTTGTTTTGTATTTGTATTGTGTATTGTGTACTGTCATGCTATGTAAGAATCTAGAATATCTAAGGAAGCTCAAGTTTTCATTAGAAGTTTTGATCTAATCCTGACTTTAGAAAAAGTTTGAGGGCCCAGATTCAATTCTTACTGCATAAATGCTACAATTAGGAATATTCTTACTAAATTCACTACATTATAGGGTTATGAACTTGTAATGGGCTCATCAATGCCAATTCCTCCACTGATATGGCTCACTTTCCTTCTTTTTCAAAATATTCAAAAGCATTTTTTGCAATGTTCTCCCACTCTTTAAAGGCCTCAACCTAATATGGACTAATTGTAGCATCAATCAATTCCTTAAATCCTTTATCTTTATCTGCCTTGTCACTTAATAGCTTATTTCCCTACTACAACTTGGCATAATTCAATTTCTACCAACTTGGAATATATTACATCACACCCTAAAGAATGTTACATTTACGTATGAAATCCTCCTTTTAGGACAAGGGATAATGTTGCAAAAAATTTGTATTCTCTAAATGATTCAAAGGTCATTGGGATTAAATTAGGGGCGTGCTAGGTTCTCACAGCATATAGTATTTTGTATTGGTTATGTAATTTCCCCATTGACTATTCACTTTGTTTTGAAATGCCATTAACTCTTTACACTACAATGATATCTTTCTTTTCTCGATACTTGCTCATTCATATCAACTCATACTTATAGATACATCTAGGTTTCTATATATCTTTGTAAGTATGGAACTAAGGTCTAAGGTATTAGAGTAGTATGTTAACATATTAAGCAACTTTAACAAAATAAGAAAAACTCACAATTTAAGGTAAGTGCGTTTAATAATAATACAATAGTGTGCGAGTTGCTTATGTATGAGAATGTATAATTGGTGAAAAGATATTTTTGTCTTGATTAATTCTTGAGAGCTTTACATATCATAGAATTTAATATGTTTTATTAAAAATTAATATTAAAATTTTTTGTAATGCAGATTTTGGTAAATTTTGAATTTTATTATGATGGGGTATTGGAAAGAAATAGAAATAATGAATATATCGGAGGTAAGATCAAAAGGATATTGGTGTTGGTGAACTTAATATGCTAGTACTAAAAGGAGTATTAGATGATAAAGGACATAAAGTTGTATTTATGTTTTACAAATTTCTAAAAGAGTCAATGAGATGCAAGAAAGAGATGAGCTTACACCATGATAAGGACATGTTGTTAATGCACAACTATGATATTGAAATCTATTATGAGTATGGTTATAATAATCTTGCAACTGATGATGACAAATTCGATTCTGATATCAACAATAAAGAGTAATTAATCTAAGTTCATGTAGAAGAAGATAATGAAGATTTTGTTTTTTTATAACAAGTGAATCTAAAAACGGTATAGGTGATGACTAAATTTATATAACTAATCATAAATATATTATTGTGAGAGAAAATGAGAAGAAATATAGGAAGAAGTTATGAAGTAGGTTTGAATATGAAAATGTTGAGAATGGGATTGGAAACAATGGGAAATATAGTAATAAAGAGTTAAGTTATTCAAAAAATTCACAAAGAAAAGTAAGGAATTCACATGATTGGTGTAATGCATATGAGGATAGTGATGCTTAAGTTCAATCACTAATTTGTAGTGACGATGGTGGGTGTCAGGTATCTATCATAAGGAAGAAATATATTTATATTTAATTAAAAATGGGTATAAAATATTTCATTTTAAAATTGGAATAAATTTTAAGAATAAGGTTTAGTTTAAGGAAGCAATCATAAATTATGTAATTATAAATGGATTTGACGTTTCAATGGCGAGATTTGGTGTAAGAATGGAGGTTGTTTGTGAGCCACAATGTCCCTTTAGGGTTTATGCTAGCTGGATTGGAAATAAAAACTTTTATAATGAAGATATTAAAAAAAACAATCACAGTTGTAAGAAATTGCAAAGAAATAATCAAGCTAGTAAGAAGTGGATAGCAAATGAATTCTTACACAAATATAGGAGGAACCCAAACTGTTCAATTAGTAAGATGATAGATGATCCTCAAAGGAAGTATGCGTTACATGTGCCTAAATCACAATGTTATTAAGGAAAAATAGGAAGCTATTATGATGTTATAAGGATCTATGAAAGGTCTTTATGTAAAATTATGATCTTATGGATAAGAACTGTGACTGGCTAACAAATAAAGGCAATTCATTATCCAAATTTAAGTTAATGAAAAGTCTGGATAACTAATGTTTAAGAAGTTTTTGATGGGATTCAGTGAATTAAAGCATGGTTTTCTTGGTGATTATTGGAAAATAATAGGGCTAGATGGATGTTTTTTAACATATTTCTTGGAGGTGCTTTATTAATTATAGTTAGACGTGATGGAAATAATCAAATGTGCCTTATATGTTCCTATTGTTGGGGGAGAGAATTACAATTCTTACTATTGGTTTTAAATCTTTTTGGTGAAGATATAAACATAAGTAGGAATTTATGGACTTTTATAAGCAATCAATAAAAGGTAAACATTTAAATAGTCATCCTATTTATTTCTACATGTGTTTTAAATTATTAAATTTACATTCTATTCTTTTTTTTTTTGTTGAGGGTTTAGTAGATCCATTAAAGATTGAGCATAGAAAATGTGTCCAACATGTTTATACAAATTGGTCTAAATTACATAAAGGCCATACATACATAATGTATTTTAGCAAGCAGTAAATTAAACAACAGAAGAAGAATTTGATGAGATAATGGAGTAGTTGAAGAATATATCAAAGAAGGCTTATGATGACTTCAAAGTAAATAATCTTGAGACTTTTGTAAAAACATTTGTGAGAATAAAACCAAAGTATGAAATTTTTCACAACAACATATCAAAGACATTTAATGGTTAATCTATAAAGCCTAATCAAAAAGCTTAATCAATATGTTAGAGGGCATTCAAATTACTTTAATGACTTTAATTCATGAAAAAAGGGATATGACGATCAATTCCACTTATGATATATGCCAAAGGGTGAGGAAGAAGATAGAGAATGGACGATGGGAAGCAAGGCAATGTATCACTAAGAGAAACAGAAGTTCAAAGTACAAAGTATAATGCATTTTGTAGAAAAGTTCATTATTTATCTATAAAGTAAGAACATACCAATGTAAACTTTGGGAGGGATAACATATAAGCAAGCATTTGCTTATATATCATATCAAAGGGAGGATATTGATAAGTTTGGGAGCTGATACTACAAGCATAAATGTCATTTAAAGAGTTATTAGTATGCCACGAAAATCATTAGTGGTCTAAAATTTTGGCTAAAGATTGAAAATCTATAATCTATATTACTTCATTTAATCAAGAAGATGCATATTAGGCCCAAAAAATCTAAAAGAAAGGATAAAGATAAAAACTATGAAATCCAAACAAATTGAGGAAAGTATGAGTACTTATGAGATGTTAACATTATTTTGAAAATGGTCAAAATATATAGGATGTATAAACAAGGACCAACCTTTTTAGACAACCTGAAATTGTTAAGGTAATTATATAATTATTTATAATTACATTTGATTTAAATATTCTTTAAATGTCATATTATTGATAATAAATTATACATGTATAATGTAACAAAAACAAGGAAGACCTCTGAAAAATCAAGTATATACATCCAACATTGACAACGGTGCAAGAAGAAGAGCTAGATAATTAGTACCTTTATAAGCAAACAATGTAGTATCTATCTTAGGAGGGGAGAAGAGGATGCAAATGAATATTCACTTTTATTTCTTATTTTTCCTTAAATTTTTTAAAATCATAAATATTTATATGTATATAGGTTACTTAAGGATATGGAGTAACATTTTGACTAGTTATTTTTTTATTCCTACTTGATAACAATATACTTTTGGTTTATAATGTTTTATAGAGGAGTGGAAGTTAATTTCAAGTATTCAAACCAACTCAATATTTTTAAAAAACAACTGCTAATACAAATACACAAATGAAAACTATTAATAAAAGGAGGTTCAAAATAAGGGCAAAAAAATTCAACTCTAGGAAAATCTCAAGTTAATGACGGTGAATCTACAACAAAATAAGCCATGTTTGTTTAATTTAGGTGAGTATTTGATCATTGTTTTATGATTTGGTTAAGGATTTGAACATTATATTGTGATTTGGTTGAGAATTTGAAGATTATGCTATGATTTGGTTAAGGATTTAAACTTTATTCTGTGATTTGTTGTGAATTTAAACATCATGTTGTGTTTTAGAAATTAATGATTTGAAAATTATGTTGTGATTTGAAAAATTAAGGATTTAAACATTATACGAAGAGATTATATTATGCATATGGAATATTCCTTTGATTACTTTTTGTTTCATTGCTAGTTGTATTGGATTGGTATATTTGTGCTTGAGGTGTGTAACTTTTAATTCTAATAAGAAATGAAAATAAAAGATATTCTTCAATCTTTTTTTTTCATCATAATTATTAATGAAAAAGAGCCTATTTATGCATATTTTTCTTTAACTTTTTATTGATAGCAGTCTTAATGAAAAAGGGTTATTAATGGTTCATAACGCATTCGAACACAATTTTATTTTATCAATTCATAAACCATTGGCATATGGATATAGAAATACAAATTCAAACCTAAAGAATTATAATAATTTTAGAACATGGATATTTATAAATTCTTTGAATGTTCCTAAAATATATAACTAGGAGTGTCTAGAGAAATGAATATAAACTAATAAGAATAATTATTCCATGTATAATGCTTGTTAAGATGCCTAAGATATATAGTCACATAGAATCTACAAAATACAAATAAAGTCACACTTATGTCAAATTTTCAAATGTTTTTGGTTAATATATAAACTTACCTCACTATAAGAAAATAAGGATTTTGTGACCGAATAACAGCGACAGTAAACAAACCATCGTTGTTTATCGATGGAAAACATAAAGCTGTCAGTAAATGTGTCATGAAAAGTTAAATTTAGCGACAGAACAACACTGTCGGAAAGTAAGGCGGGTATTGGTGGAGGGAAATGAAATGTTGACATTACTAATGGATTATTAGGGACGGACTGTCCGTCAGTGAAATATTAACCAGTACGTTGTCGTCACTTTGCGTTTGAACGTTACTAACCTAAACAAAACGACGACATTTTGTTTAAGGTTAAAACACTCTCGCGCTACCCTTCTACCCCTTCTCCCCGTCGCTCCTTCATTCTTGTTCTTCCTTTCGTTCTTCTCTCTTCCTCCATCCATGATAGGTGTGCTTACTCCTTTGGCACCAAGTCGTCTCCCGTCCGTGCTCCATCCGGTGACATCGTGCTGCTTCCGGTCCTCTTATCCAACCAGGGCACCATTTTCATTGAGGTATACATGTTTTGACTATGGGTGTTGTAGTTTAAATAATTAGTTTGTGCCTTTGATTTTTTTTCTATATTTTGGTGTTTTGTGAATGGATAACAACGTTATATGTCGAAATGAATGTGATAGAAGGGGAAAAATGTGAATTTGGTTGGTATAATGGGATGAATATTTGATGAACATAAGGTGTTTGATAAAATGCCTATATGTCCATGGACACATGCTTTCAATTACAATTGGGATGATTAGGATGTTTTATCACAATCAATGTTTAAAACTATAACTAAGTCCTATATGGAAAAGACTTTTTTTTTAAATAGAAAACAAAAGATAGCTATTACATGGTCCAACTTTGTTGGTAATTGTTTAGGAAAAAATTTTATATAGTGAGAAGAGAAGTGCTTGAAAAGAAGAAATAAGATGAAGATCATCCACGTTTGACCGCTCAAACATTTTTGGCAATATGTTCGTTTGTTATGAATTATATATTGATATATCTTATAAGAAATTAGCATAAGTAGTACCGTGCGTCTTTAGATTCCAAACCACACTTATGTACAAAAATACCATCACCATTTATTACGGGTAAGTAATACATACACTTTAAAATTGTAATATTATTATTGAATATAAAGAATATTATACCTCAATACAAACGATACTAGGGCATTATTTAAATAATCATTGATATGTGCTAAATTGTTAATAAATTTAGTCATTTACACTTAGCGATTATTGATATAAAAATGCTTAAGATATTCATTTTAATTCATATTTGATTTTAGGTACAATTTGGGAGTAAAGAAATTAAAGTGAGATAGAAGCATTATATTTGGGTTATTTTTCAAAGAATTATTTTTGCTTGTCTTTATGGAAAAAAAGAAGAAAAAAAAAGAAAATGAAGTTGGTGAAAACGCAGCGTCCAACGCTGTTATGCACAACATGCACAAAAGCTGTCTGCATACAAAGGATTTAAACACAAGCGAAACAGGCTGGCAACACGTGGAGAAGCAAATTACATGAGGAGCAAAAATGAAATCAACACAAGCAGCTGTGAGGCAGAAAAGACGACGCTACAGGCAAAAATTAATTAAGAGCCAAAGTTGGAGCACGCAGAGGACGCTACAGCATGCAGATGCTACAACACAAGGCAGTTAAAAATTGTCACATCAAACAGGAGACAACAAACACAAGGAATAAAAACATGTAACAGATGGGAGAGCAAAATTAATTGGCTAAAGGCAGCGTCCCACAGCAGATGAAGACGCAACAAGACACGGAGGCAGAGGGTCTTCAAAATAAATTGTCCCATCAAGAGGGATTTTAAGAGAGGGAATTAAATGGTCACTAAAGGAATAAAAATAGGCAATAGACACGCACAAGGAGGATAGCTGGAGGCGTGACCATGGGGAGTGAAGACAGTAGCCAAAACGTAGTGGAGAACGTAAGTGACGAAAAACAAACAAGGCAGCAAATAAAAATCAACAGAGGCAGCTGAGGAGTAGCTACAGGAGGGAGGTGCGGGGCTACAAGGAAATAAAAGAAGAAAACACACAAACACAGAAAACAGTGTCGACGCAACAAAAAAAACGATGGAGAGAGCAAGCCAGAGAGGAGTGCGGCGTTTGAGCAGAGGCGCAGGCATGAAGGCTTTGGCTGAGGCGCAGTCATGACAGCTCGGTGGCTTGCTGCATCTGGTGTAGTGGAGAGCTGGCACTAGGCGTTAAACAAGCAGACGTTGTGCCGTATTTTGCAAAGGGGCGCAGAGGGATTTAAAGAGGCATCCCATTAAATTGTCCCATCAAGCTGCTACAGTGGGGGACACAAAAACAAGACATGCGACAGGTAGCGAGGAGAGCTAGACGAGGGCTACCAGTGAGGGATTTTTGGTTGGTATTTGGAATGAGGCTCAAATATTTTTTTTGGAAAATACCTATGAAGGGCTAAATATCCCGATGCTAGTTCAGAGGTAAAATCGACGCCGATAACCTGGGTTAAATATTATTTTTATTATTTTGTTATTTCTTTCTCTCGTTAGGAATTGATTGTGTTATCCGATTTTAACTGATTTAGGTTTTGTGTATGGATAATTGAATTTTCGTAATTATTCGATTATTTGTGTATGAACCTGCTGGGTATTTTAAATTGATGATTTTAATGCGTTCATTGAATCGTTAATTTTAAACCCATTGCTAGAATTTCGATATAATCCGTAATTGTTATGTTGAAATTCATTTGTAGCGACTAATGATTCGTAATCATTAGGGATAACATGACCTAGGTTAAATGACGCATCGTATGTGGTTGTTGCCTTGATTAATCGGTTTTCCTAATTCGTAATGCTACTGCCTAATTAAATCTAGAGATTATATCCTACGTTATTCGGTGGTTAGGTTTAATTAACGATCATATCTTGATTAAACAAACCTAAGAAAAAACTCGAGTTAATTAATAATCCACAATTAATAGTTGCTAAGAGAGGTTAAAGAACAACAAATTAATAAAATATCCTTAGTCAGGATGTAGGCCGAGATTGAACAGAAGAACCGGGTCCCTACCGAATTTTCCACTTTTATCATTTTTTGCATGTTTTCTTTAATTTGTTTTATTAGTTAGTTTTATTTTATTTTCTTCTTTCAAAATCCAAACCCCCCCTTTTTTCCCTAAACACCAGTTAATTTGATTTCTTAAACTTTATACACACTCTCTATGGGATCGACCTAGACTCATCACTGCTATAATAGTAGTCTAGTTATTTTAATTTTGACTAGTGTAATGACGCGTGGTCAAATTTTGGTGTCGTTGCTGGAGAGTGCGGTGTTTTAGTTTTTGTTTGTGATTTAATTGGTGTTTTGTGCATATTTGTTCGTAATTAATTTCTTTTCTGTTATTTGGTGATCTCTTCATTTTTTTATTTTGCGATTGAAAAGAAATTTCGATATGGATGGAAGTAATTTCTTTTATAATTTATATTCTCATTCCTATAACAATGTTTGGACTGATCAAACTAACTTTTGATATGGATGGGATAATCATCAGAATCACTCCCATGATAGTCTGCAGGACACACAACAATTCTCGTACAAATCAAAAGCTTCCTATCACAACTTCGGTCCATCTCTGGAACAGTTGATGTTGCAATTGCAGGAGAATACTTTAGAATTCAAGAAGGATGGAGGGCAATTTCCAAAAAACACATGGTCTAACGCCCAAGATCTTGAGAGCCAACATAGTTCAGGTGCATCTTTAGAAGAAATTGTTAACAAACTTGTTGCTAACAATTTGCAATTTCAACAGGATACAAAAGCAAGGCAATAGAGGACGGAACACCTAATGGGTCAGATGGCAATAAGTCTTGATCGCCTAGAATCGCAAAGCGAAGAGGAGTAGCTGTATCAACCCAAGGTGTACCCAATTGACGTTTGCACGAAAAATTTGAAAAGTGATTAGGAGCTTGAGAATTTTGAGGTCAACCCTCAACGAATTGTTTGTGTCGAAGAAGTGGAGAAGGAGCTCAAAGCCGCAAAGAACACATCTTTTAGCTCGGAGGTAAGTACTGAGTCCATGATTATTTTTGAGACTAACTCTTTACCTTTACATTATAGATTGTAGGAGTTAAATGATAGAGAAAAAGGTGAAGAGACGGTCAAAATATTTATGGAATGTATGGACTCAGTCGGAATTGAGAGTTTGAGGATAGGGAAGACGCTAAACGGGAATGATGATCAACTAAGGCCCTATTCGGAACTACCTCGTGTGGAAGTGGCGCTAACTGTAATACCGGAAGATCACAATTTTGTCACGTGAGAAGAAGAAGGAGTCAAGCCAACGACCCTTTACAAAGGCACTTCTTGGGAGGCAACTCAAGGCAAGTAAATTTCTTTTCCTTTACATTTCCACATTACTTTTTATATGCATGTGTGTTTTTGAATTTGTTTGTCTTACTTGTTTTTAAGTTTTCAATCAAAATGAGAGGCATGATAAAATAAATGAAACAAACATTTTATCATTTTCTATTGCTTCTGGGATTATATCATCATGATTAGAGTGTGAATTGACTAGATAATTTCATAGCAACTTTAGCATGTACTTTTGCTCTTGTGATTGGTTGATATGCATTATCTTTGGAAGAGTAGTGACTAATGGTAGACAAAGCCGGTGAGAATTTGAGCCATATTTGACTGACACATTTATATCAGTCTCATTGCTTTTTGATGATGTGTGACCTTCATGACATGTACGTCCCAATTTTGCGTTGAATTTCTATTCGAGACCACATTTTTATCACATGCATTAACATGAATATGATTAAGCATTCTTTGTTTTTCATAAGCTATATTGGCTAAATGACCTACTCTATTGATATGATTTTTCTCTTAATAAACCCTTTTGAGCTTTAGCATTCCTTTTTGTATAGACCACATTTTATGCTTTTAAACTTCACCAAATGTCCTACTGATATGTGCTTAATTGTTGATATTTTTAATTATTTGCACTTAGCGATTAATGATACAAAAATTCTTAAGATACTCACTTTAATTTATATTTGATTTTAGGTACAATTCGGAAGCAAAAAATTAAAGTGAGTTGAAAGTACAAAATTTGGATCATTTTCCGAAGATTAATGTCTATTTGTGGCAATTAAATGGTCCAAGGGATAATCAACAGTGGAGGAATAAAACCAAGATGCAAGTGGGTCACGCAAGATGCATCACGATCGACAACGCAACATGGGCCAATGAGGATTTAAAGAGGGGACTCACTTAATTGTCACTCACTTATTGGTCCCATAAATTTGGGCACAAGAAGCCAAAGGCAAAATTAGAGGAGCAGCGGACGCACACTGAACAAGCAACGCATAAATGAATTAATAAGCAGTGACACGCAAAATAAATGAGGGCAAGAATATAAGGAACTGTGTGGTGCGGCGTTGGAGCAGAGAAAGTAAGTGACCAGGCAGAATCAAATCACGCAACTAGGAGATCAAAATTAAATAGCAAGGGATTTACGGTAGCAATAAAAGAGCCAGGCAAAAAATCAACGTATAAGAAGGGAGGAGCACGCAAAGCACAGGGTCGTCCAGCGTTTGAGAAAATCACGCACAAGGGAGCATCAATTGATTGAGATTAAAACAGTAGAACAACAAGTGGCAATTAATTAAACAGGAGACGCTAGGAATAGGCAGCTAGAGAGGCAACAGTTGGCGCGTAACAACGGAGAATCAACGCGGGAGGGAATTAAGTGCTTTGGGAAATAATCAGCTACGGAGAACAATTACGCAAGTCAAGCAAATTAAACAAGCTTCAGACAGAACAAATGCCTACGTCTAATCATCAACAGTAGAGCAAAATTTTAAAATAAGCGTGAGTGGGAGACGCGACAGTAAGGTTTGATAGCAACCAACAGGTGGCATAAAAAGAGAAAATTAATTGGCTTTGGGGAAGAGGGCCGACAGGAGGATAGACGAGAAAATAAGAGGCGTGAGTGTCGGCGTAAGAGGAGCAAATATACACAGAGTGCCATCCGAGCGAAACAAAAGAAGAGGGGAGCTAAATGGTTTAGTTGATGGTGACCTTTCTTGGTCACATCAACGCATAGTGAGAGTCAATAAGGCAGGAGTGAAAGAAGCAGAGTGGTCAGCACTTGTGCTGTTGAAAGGAGCTACGTTGGCCTGAAGGAAATCAAAGGCAGAAACAAAGGAGTATTTAGTTAGGGATTAAGTATGAAGCTGAAGCATTTTTATCGGGAAAGACCCATGAAGAGCTAGACGTCATGACACCGGTTCGGAGGTAAAATCGACACCGATGACCTGGGTTAAGTATTTTTTTAATTATTTTGTTGTTTCTTTCTCTCATTAGGAATTTGATTGTGTTATTCGATTTTAACTTATTTGGGTATTATAGACTTTCGTTATTCTTCGGTTATTTATGTATGAACCTATTGGGTATTGTTGATTGATGATTTTAATGCGTTCATTGAATTGTTAATTTCAATCCCATTGTTAGAATTTCAATATAATCCGTAATTATTGTGTTAAAATTCATGACTAGCGACTAATGATTCGTAATTGATTGAGCCAAGTTTATACTATAAATTGGCCTCGCTTTCTTAATTATTTATGCACTTGTTGACTCCTAATTAATGATTTTTGTGCTTAATTTGGTTCCTCATATCGAACTTTCATAATTTG
>JAOSBP010000004.1:6656292-6675151 GCA_027563825.1 Erythroxylum mucronatum
GTTGAAATTGGTAGATTCAGGATTTAAAGAGGTTCAGTCATGAAGAGGCATGGGAATTCTGGAAAATTCCCATGTCCATTAAACGGACACAGCAGTCCGTTTAACGGACACATTCAGGTAAAACTTACCCCAGTGTGTTTCTTCATGTCCGTTAGACGGACACATAAGTCCGTTTAACGGACACATTCGGGTGGATTACTATGCATGTTCGCCTTGTGTCCGTCAAGCGGACACTCCTGTCCGTTTAACGGATAGGCTCAGGTGTAACAGTACCCAAAGTTCAGCTCGTGTCCGTTTAACGGACGCCCGTGTCCGTTTAACGGATAAGGTTTTAAAATTAATATTCTTGAATTTATCAAGACCAGTCAGGATTAAGCTCCAGTCAGTCTGTGCTCACCACCAAAGTGAGTTAATAGCCAGTGTCAGGTATCGGATTAGTCAGCAATCAACCAGCGGTCCCGGGAGTGGGCCATCAGCCAGGGCCTACCACCCGGACCAGTTGGGCCTCGGGTTCGGGGTCCGACATAAGATAGATTGGTTGGCGGTTTGCACAGTTAAACCTAAAGTTGTTTTCCAATCACATAGAAAAGGAGAGGATAGAGTTAAAACTGAAGCGTTTCAGGAAGATGTCACTTTTATTAATGCATCTGTGACATATGATGATAATGAACCTTTGAACGATCCATCGAACGAATGTGTTGAAATTTCATCTGGAGAGGATGACGAGGGTCAGAGATTTAAAGAGGAGCCCGAGTTTGATTTTTATTCTTCTGAAGAAGATGATGATTGTATTTTACAATTAAGTTATGATACTGATTAAATTGTGTTTGTAATTGAATTTTTTAATCAACGTCATTTCAGTATATTATGTATAGAATTTCATTGAAAATCTTATTCAAGGAATATCTACATGGAAAATGTAAAGGATTAGGGAGATCAGTTCTTTTGCAAAATTCGTCAATTCCACAAACCTCGTCTAGACATTCACATACGCATTAATACCCATTATCTGTTCGTTTCACGGTTTTCTAATATGACATTATGAAAGTTCTATACTAATTGTGTTTTAGGTAAATCAGTTCCTGCTAGCAATTCATCTGGAGAGTTAGTCTTTCATACTAAGACTGGTGACACATTCATTGTATCCTCTACAAGTTTAGCTATAGTAGAAACGTTGTTGCAAGAAGGTGTTTAAAAGCCTACACCTGAGGGAAGAAGTATCACTGTTTACTTTACCGAATCCTATGTCACATGGAATCTTACAAAATAATTATATCATTTTGGTTTATCATTGCAATATACTAGATAAGCAATTGAACGTTGATATATTGTTGTATCTGTAAGAATTTGTCCAATTTCCTATTGAATGAGGGTTGTTATTGTAATTCTTCTACGATTGTTAACTGCCATTTTTGTCGTTTGTACTTGAATATGACATTAAACAAATCACCTTATTTCCTTTTCCATATATTATGTCAAATATTGAATTCAAATTGTTATAGAAGTACAATATTCGATAAACAATGATTTTTAGGTTAAAATATGGGACCAAAGAGACAGCATGAGGTAATGCAGCCCAGGTTTAGATGCATGTTTGGCGACACTTACTGTGAAGGTGGATCGTCACATTCTGTAGCTCCCACTAACTCACCTCCTCCCCCTCGAAGGCCTACAGCTGCAGATGAGGCATCACCTACTACAGGACATGCTACACCATCCCTATCCCCATCCTCAACTCATATATCATCCAATACCGCTTTATCGGATGGCGTAGAAGTCCACCAACCTGGAGCAGAGGGACCAGACGGAAGAAAGTACGTAACAATTGATGGCAATCTATAAGTGAAATCAGATTAATGACTATTTGTTTTTAATTATGTTATAGGTTTATCAATTTTTTGATTGTATTAAATTACTTCTTTTATTAGGTTGGTTCCATCTGGACCGTGTTCCAGAAATGTGACTTCTAAATTTAAAGAACGAATTGATCCCGAGGGTTATGTGTGGAAGAATATCTCTCAGGTAACAAAGGATTTTTACTTTTATGAGTTTGAGGTATAATAAACATTTATTTTTGTTTTATATTGATTTATATGCACTAATTACATAAATATTATTACATGATAGTAGTTTATATTTTTTTCTTCTTATTTCGGAAACAATTTTTCTGAGATTCTGATCTCGACGCCATTATACATACATTTTGGGAGAGGCGCGCTCGTACAAGTTATCGCGACTTTATTGATGCCATACACAAGGCTGGTCTACAATCGCATTATATTTCAAAGAAAATATGGAGTCGATAGCAGGAGTATTGGAGAAGTCCTGCGGCAATGTCAATCTTAGGGCATAACTCCATCAATAGACGCTGAGTTCCAGGGAAAGAGAGTCTTCCCGTACATACGGGAAGATCAATAACCCACCACAAGCATGCACAGACTTGTAAGTATCTAAACTTCACACTTATTTTGTACATGTTTTACTTTACTGTATTATAGATAAAGGTAATGGTATAAATGTCTGCTGCCATATATGGTTGTATTGAGTTTTTTTATTTTTTCAACAGGGGGACATAACACTAAAATAGGGCGAACTATATCGAAATTTTTATTAAATATAGTTCACATCTAACCATTTAGGTTAAATGTACAGGAAAAGTCTTTGGGTATTCCTCCTACACCTACTCAGCTGTTTTTGCAGACTCACACGAAGAAGCATGATGGTATGACATTCGTCAACAGCCGATGTAGAGAACTAAATGTATGTGAAATTAATTCGTTATTATTATTTCTTTTATAATCATTTAGTTTTACGATTATACATAATCCCTTACTAATGTAAACATTGGTTCTTAATAGGACCAAATACAACAAACCATTCAGCGACAATCTCAGGAGGAACAACCTGTTGATAAGACTCAGACATATTTTGATGTTGTCGGTGGTAGGGACCGTTGTGGACGGATATTTGGGCTAGGTTCATTTATGAATACTTGTTATTCGCAATCCTCCATATCCAGTACAGCAACGTCTACCAGACAAGCACAATCATCAGAAGTCACCGAGCTTCGGGCCACAATGCATACATTGATGGAGAAGATGACTCATATGCAAGAGAAGATGGACCAGATGACTCACGTGCAAGAGCAAATGGAGCATATGGCTTAGCTGAGACAGGAGCTGTAGCAGTTGAAGGGGAGGGTTAACACCTCAGAGCACCAACAATCACCAGGACATTAGGATTGTTGTATCATTTCATTTAGATTACAAATACTTATTATCTATAATTTAATGTTTTTATTATTAAATACATAAAATTTGAACTTTATATCATCAATCAACTTCTGTTTAAATAAATTAAATATATAAATAAATCAATTTAATATGCACAGATAATTAACAACTGTTGATATTATGCACTTTTCATAAGATCATCAAATAAAATTTAATGTGGGGTGCTTTTTATAAAATTTTTAACTGCAATTACCAAAAGCGTATAGAAAACCGTTAGAAAATGTTAAAATCTTACTAATACAGTGGTCAAAATCGTCGCAAAAATATTTCGGTAAATTGTTTGTTTTATTTACCGACCGCTCCTGTTAATCCGTTGGTATATTTACCGACTGTTAAGTTTTCCGTCGTTATATTTACCTACGCCCGTATTAACGACGTCATTGGCCGTCAGTAAATTTTTATACCAACAAAATAATTAGATTTAGCGTCGGTTTTTTTCGATGCTAATTCATTGATTTCTTATAGTGTCTTTTGTGCACAACAATGAATCTTACAAATAAGAGTCTTACCTTAATGTATAGAAGATGTTTGCTTAAAAAACTTTACAACAACAGAACTTTCATTCTTTTACCAAGACTACATACCTACAAGACGTTTACAATTTGAATGATTATTAATCTATTACATAACATTAACATCATAAAAGTTATAATTGAAATATTAACATTTGTTTTAATGCGTTGATAAAATAATAGGGCAACACACACATTTGTATTATTACATTGATAAAAATATTGACCAAAATTAGGCTTAGCATTTAATATCTGTAGCTTCAGCTTATCATTATAATAGTTGTAATCAATATAAATCTAGACAAATTACTAAGGATCACGATAACATATTATATACTCTATAAAATAAAAACAAAAATACTAATCTTATTTTATCATCGAATATTATGCATTTTTCGGGCAAAATTGAGATCATTTCCTTTCAACTCATACTAAAGTTTTGAATAAATAATAAATAACATTATTGAATCCACTAACATTGAGGAGTTCATCCTTCATTTATCAAAATATCTACGCTTTCGACACAACATGAAAGAGTGGAGAAACAAGAGCATCTGAAAAAAAAAAGGGTAAATATTTGCTTTTTGTGTGCAGTGAATGAATGTTATGTGAGAGCTCCTTACAAAATCAAGGAATAAGTATTTGTAACTAAGCAAGTGGACCGAAGCTATCTAAACGTATATTGATTTAGAAAAGATATGTCTACAATAATTTAATTCATAATAATTTGACTCGTTAATCTTTTAAATGAATATAATTATAAATTACAAATTATTGAAATATTTATTATTAATTAAAATGTACTATAATGAAAAAAATTATGATTAAAAAATTATTTAAATCTAATTTATTATTTAATTTAAATTATCAATACTTTACTTAAAACATATAGTTTGTAAATTAATTTTTTACTCAACGTGTAGTTAAAAGTTTCCGCATTGCTTGACTTCACACACCAAGGGAAGCAGTAGCACATCCACTATCCGGTTAGAAGATGACAGACAGTTACACATAAATTTGTCTTCCAGTCAATGAAGAAAAACCTACCACCAGCAATTACTAATTTACATGATATCACGTGTCTTTCCTGAGATCTTCGGGTGCCGATATTATTTAACAGACCCGAGAAATAGATGGAAACTGGTGGGATGCAAACAAGCTGCCAAGTACCAATACTGTTCAGGATGATGTCCGCTTCAAGCTCCGATAATGACAATTCACGCTTTTCACAAGTCAATTACACCTCGTGTTGGGGTCTTTCTTTTTATCTTTTCCTGGTCTCTCACCTCCTTGAGAATAGGGTAGAACTGTTTAGATTCATTAAATCCCAGGAGAGACAAAACTACGAATACACATGCATATAGCACACCATAATCGAAAAGGGCATATGGAGAAGCACGAGAACATGCAAAAACAGGGCAAAAGGAAGGCCCAGATAAGTTTCAAGGGTGGAAATATTGGGGGCTTGGTCGTGTGGGGGGGTGCTCTAGCTGTTGTTAGTTTGATCGCTGCTTTTTCTGTCAAGAAAAGTAGAAGAAAAGCCAACGACGACAATCGTACCTCTGAAAAAGGAGTTGATAATACTGTCCATGAGAGTCAGTCATCGACTATCTATCGGGAGCAATGGTTATTGTTTAATCAGATTCTTTTGCGTGTTATTAATTCTTGTTCCTTTAATTTTTCTCTGTTTTGTTTTGTGAAAATTGTTCAAAGATTGATTGCTTTGCAGCTGTGCAAGCTTTGAAGCCAAGATTGACTCTTGCGAGGTAGCCTCTACCAAAAGTTTTGACTTTGGTTATTTAACCCTCAAAAACATGCTTGTGATATTTAGATTGACAATATTTGCGTCGTAAATGATTCAATTGTGAAATTGGGTTCAGGAACAGAGTCCCGTGTCCGTGATCAATGGTCTCAATGAAGATTCCACCGTTGAATCTGAAGATATACTAAACACTGACGATCCAAACGAAGAAAACGCCGAGTTATGCAGGGATTGTATTAAAGTTGAAGAAATTTCCTTGGGTAGAACAAACTTATCCGGAGAGGATTTGCAGTCGACGGAAAGTGTTGACCTGTTGGGAACAAAAGAAACTTGCGATAGGGAAAGTATTAATCACAATTCACTGAATAATTCAGGTGATGAAGTCGCTGGTAATATTGATAGTACAATCATTGCACAACACAAAATGCAGTTTTTGGATTGTAAAGCTTCGTCTTTTACTGATTACTTGTACACTTCAGTTCAGGAACAGAGTCTCAAGGCTGTGGGGAACGGCGGGAATGAGAATTCTACCGTTGACCCTGATGGCATCGTCCTCAATAATGATCCTAAAGAAATTGTGGAATCATGTATTGGCGTTGAAGAATTTTCATCGTCGGACGCGACCTTGTGCGGGACGGAAAAAGCGATATATAACTTTTCTGGGAAGGATCTGCCGGTGAATGAAGCTGTTGATGTGGTGTACGAGAAAGAGAGTTCTTATATGGAAAGGTCTAGCTCGGAGGACAATTCACCTAATCAATCAGTTGAAGATGATGAAGGCATCAGTGATGAAGTTGGTTGTGACGATAACAATGAGGAAAAGGACAGAAGCAGCTGTGAAGACTATGTCATAGAGAATGAGGAAGAAGAAGGCTCAGAGGAAGGAACTATTAGCTCTTCTGCTGAATCCAGAGCCGAAGCAATTTGGCCGGCGGAGGAAATAGAGGCGTTGTCGTTGGAACTCAAGAGCAACGTTATAAAACGGGAAAATTCGGAAGAAAAGACTACCGGAAAAGGAGAGCAAGCTCACTTGAAGGACAACCAAAATAAATTGGTCGACGATTATGGGGCTCTGAAGAAGGGAAATATCATGGAACTTGGAATGATGAATGATAAAATGGAGCACTCAAGAAATTGGGGAGTTAGGGTGTCGTCGATGGTGATAGGGCTACTGGTTCTGCTGCTGCTGCTATCTATTCATCGTAGTGCTTTGTCCTCGTCACATGAAGTTTGAAGAAACTGAATAATCATCCAGAAGAGAGATTCAATAATCAACTGCAATGAGTCAATAATTGTTACCTTTATTGAGAATCTAAGAGCCATAAAAATGTAAATGCAAGCCGTTGATCCTTTCCTTTTTTTTTCTTTTCTAGTTAAGCACCAAGTTACGCGAGAAAGGGAGTTGTTAATTAAATAATTAGAGTGATCTTCTTATAAAAGAAAAATGTGAAAGGTTATACACGCAAGTTTGTATAAATGAAAAAAGAATGATGAACATGTGAGTTATTTTGGACAAGGTGGTGGATTTTGGGCTCCTCCAGTTGTAAATTCTGCATTCAGACATTGAGATGCTATAGTTGAATTCTCTGATTGAGGGTTATTGAAGGTCAAATTAATATCAAGCAATTCAACTCCTTTGCAAGGGACTGACGAGCTGCAGGAGAGACTGACTGCAACATTTGAAATAGTTGTTCCTTTGATGTTCTTGAAATGCACGTCACTTAGCTCTACTTTTGATGGCTGCAACAAATACAAGTTAACAGGACTTACATCTTATCCTAATGTTAATGTAGAATTCTTTAACAAATTTAGATAGAGACACGAACCTGAGTGCTACTGCGAGAACTATACTTCTGATCTATTATAATAGGATTTTTCACAGACTCCATAGTAATGTCTTGGTAAGTGATATTTGAGGCTTTGCTTGGCGGAGACGCAGCATAGGTTTTGATCCTGGCACCGTTGGTGGTATTAGATAACGTGCAATTAGTCACAAAAATGTCATGCACGTCCTTTTCATTTGGATATTTGCCCAGGCTGCCAACACTGATTGTTCCAAAACGAAAACAAATTAGTGGGTGAATGATTCAAATAATCTAGGGATTTTCAAACATGGATACATGCATACAGTACCTTAAACCATGTCCAGGGCCACAAAAGACATTGGATATGTAAGCATTAGTGACTCCTTGGCCAATGGAAATGCAGTCATCTCCAGTTCCAATTTTGGTATCAGACACCTTAATGTCACTCGTATCACTAATATGCATGCCATCGGTGTTCGGGCTATTGGCAGGTGCTGTTATGTTAACGTTGACGGCTGTATAGTTGCTGCTGTCTGTTATGTGGAAATGAAAATATTTGCTATCCAATGAAGTGATCCCATCAATTATTGAGTTGTTCACCCTTTGGAACTTGATTGACTGTTGAAAAAGGAAAAAGAATATCATCCCTACAGTTCATACTTCTAATATTTCTGCCATCTAGTAACTATCCTGAAACTTACAGATGGAGGTTTTACACAAGTGTGTTCGTTCTTGCAGGTATTGTACTTCCACATAGATTCTCCTTGTCCATCAAAGATTCCTCCGCCAGTTATAGTCAGCCCGTCAATTATTTGAAACAAGAACCAGGCATCCTCAGCATAGTCACTTGGATCGGTGGTTGCTTTTATAGTTCCTTTTACTTCAAAAATTACAGGGTTTAGACATGGTCCTTGAAATACGACTGGTCCTGTGACAAAAGTTCCTTCCGGAACGAAAACCTTTGCCGTTCCTGTACTGTTTTTGCAAGCTGCAACCCACGTTTTCATGAATGCCTGCGTATGCATACATTTGTAAGCAAATGAGCATCAATCAATAAGAAATTATTTGCTTCCAACACTTCATTTACGTAAAATTCTTTATAACTTTTCATAATAATCTGTTTTTGTAAAACTTGACAGAAATTAAACGAAAAAAAAACCTAAATTAAGAAGATTTTATTTCATTTTTTATGTAAAAAGCACATCATCTTCTAACTCGAATCCCCATTAAATGATCTCTTTTAAAATCAGAAGAACAACAAACGTCTTGAAACTCACCATTGTGTTGACAGTTTTATCATCTGCCTTGGCACCGTAGGTTGTAACATCAAATACACCGTTGTTGTTTACCGTATTGGTGTCATTACCTGCGGTACCATTGTTTACGGTAGCGGTACCATTGACTGCGGCAGCACTGTTATTTATGGGTTCAGTAGCATTAGAAATTTCAACAAGATCACGTCGGTCTCCTGAACAGAATTGGCGATAGGGTGCACCCTCAGCCGCGCAGAATAAGATGGCTATGCCTAAGACAAGAACAGTCTTGACGTCGAGTCTCCCTAAAATGGCCATCATGACCTTAATGAACCCAGAATATCAATTCGAGAATTGCTTGATCAATCTTTTTATTTGGTGTTAGTTTAGACTGATTTGGAAGGAGTATTGTGATGAATTTATACATTGTCATGTTTTGTAGTTATTCTACTTTTAGTTAAGTCAATTCCTAGAAACTGTTGTGAGGTGTTTATTGTGAAATGTCCATTTTAAGTGAGTATTGCTGTTTATTTTTGTATTAAAATAGGATAAAATTTGTAGGGAAAGGAAGGTCATTACGAAATTGTCTACTTTTTCTTCTTTTTTTATATTTTTAAAGGTTGTCTTCAGGCATACTCTGGATTCTAGGTGTTTTCTTTCCGCAGGTATAATAGTTTTTCTTCTAAATTTGGTGCAAAACCTGAGTACTAGATCTTCTTAATGTGACCGTTGAATTCCTGTAGACTCGGGATGATTCTTCAAGCTATCTAATGTACAAACATAACACCATGAGCTAAATTTATATAGCAGTAAGTTACACTAGTTAATAACATAGCTTAGTGGCAAATTTAAAGCAACATCTGAATGTGGTAGTAATAATATGTTGTAGGACTTCATTGACTTCAACATGGGAAAGATATTGACAATCAAGCCAAAAAAAAAACCTCCCGTGGAAAATAAAAGAAGATATACGAGCTTTGGGTGCATGTTCTTTCATAATTTTCTTTTACATTTCTTTTGATATACACCACATTATAAATTGCATACCAACGCTACACATCCATAGACAACTAGGAGCTCCAATGTAATTAAGGAATCCTCCAGAATTCAGAAACCACCAAGACGGCTGCCTGGTAACAATCTCTACTCTCCTTATAATTGGGGTTAGACCTCAGGAGTTGCAGGAATCAAAGTTGAGCCTGGCCGGGATACTGGCTACTGGTATCTTGAAAGAAGAGAGAGATTAGCTTTGATCATCCCCTCCAATAATATGAAGGCCGACAATCATTTCTTTAACTATATTTTAACAAATGAATTAATTTATAGTTATTGAAATTGATTTGGGAATCGAACCTACTTACAACAAAAGAAAAGCAAAATATTTTCATTCGACTTTTCAAAAGTTAAATTCACTTTACATTTTTATAACATAATTAATGCATAAATATAATAAACAATAAAAATAAAATATGTCGTACTATGAAGTTTTATCTTTTCATATAGCTCCCCTGGAACCAATTTTTGAAATATGTCTATCATTATTAATATAACTGCAGAAATGTCTGACCTCTAACTGTATCCACACGAATAAATTGAGAGAACTCTACAAGTGTATAAAAAGGGGTAAGTATAATTATAATTTTAATTAAACTTTAATTAGAATTATAATTAATTCTAAATTAAATAAAAAAATTAGGCTTCAATAAGATCTAATATTTAATATTGGTCATTATTTATCAAATATTTTATATTTAATCCTAAAGTTTCCAAAACTTTAAAATTAAATCCAACTTGATTAAATTGTTTTTTTCTAAAACAATTATTTATATGGGACTTATTAGGTTCATAAATATGTAGGCAATAAATATAAATTATAACCCTAAATCTTATTTGGAATACGATAAATTAAACTTCTTTAATTTATCTTTAATTATTTAATTAAATAATTTATATCTATAAATCAAGATTGATATTAAGACCACCTAAATATTAGAAATATCAAAGTGAGTTTGAGTAACCTTCTTGTGCATCATTTTTTTATATAATTTAATCCTTTAATCATATAATATTATGATTAGACATAAGGTATGAATTAAGATCTACTTGAACTGAATCCAATCATGTTAGTTCTTCATCACTAGTAATTGATTCTATTAATAACATTTAAAAATTATTTTCAAAGTGTCATTCAACCTTAGTTAAGTATTTCATGAAACAGCGTTAATCAATAACAACAAAATATTCTCCTTAATCACTTTAGGGTAATGAATCTTATATTAATCACTTAACTACCTTCTTAGAGTTCATACTATATTCAGTGGCCAGTAATTGAGCAATCATTGATTAGTATATTTCATAAGTAATATAAAAAATATAACAATCTCTATATGATACTTTGATGATCTTAAGTCAAAGAGTCACTTAAATAATCATCACAATGAAAATTTTTATAGATATGTAAGTAATGTTCCAAATAGAATTCTTATATCAGGTCAATTTAGTGAACTTCTTTTCTAACGTCTACCTTGTTGAACCAAAAGAGGTTCCAATCAAAGTTTTAATGACAACAAAACATAAGTACTGTGAACAAGTTTAATGTTAATAAGAAGGAATATGAGAACAATATCTTACCGTATCAAAAGATTATAAAAGAAAAAAAATGATGTTTGTAATCTTCAAGATCAAGTCAAGAAGAAGATCAAGATGCATCAAGGTTATTTCAAATATTACTTATTGTAAGCTCACCTTGATTTTCTTAGATAGCTTTAAAGGATTAGTATACATAAACATTAAATTTCATTTTCTTGCATGAGTTTTCACATTCCTCAAGAGGCATTAAGGCTTTAGTCCTTATAATCTTTCAAATAATCTTTAAGAAACTTTTTAGGAAGTGTTTTTAATCATAATGGCATTAATCAAATTGATTTTGAGCATTTGGAGGTGTTCAAATCATATTTTTGGGATGATTGGTCGACTTATATAGGTTAGTGGTCAACCAATATAGGTTAACGTTGTTAAATTTGAAATATCAAGAGTTTGTTATAATAATGGTTGATGTACTGGTTGATCAATATTTATTAGTCAACTAGTGTTCCAACGGCTAGTGAACTGGTCGACTAGTGCATTGAATATAGTTGTTGTAACGACTAGTTCTTGGCTCCAATGATTATTTTGTATCACAAAAAATATAAATAGGTCTTTTCTCATTGGTTTTAGCATCAAGTAGTATTTGAGTATCTTATACACACATTTCTAAGTATTTTTCCATCATTTGATCATTCATTGTCTCATTTTGAGTGTATGAGCCTTTTATGATTATCAAAGTGTCCAACTGAGCAAGTTCGAGTTGTAAGCCATTTTTTGGGTTTGTGATCATTGTATGTTTATCTAAAAGTGATTTAGGGTTCTTCTTTACTTTGAAGAAAGATTGAAATAGAGATTCCTCTTTACCAAAATAAAAGATCATATTAAAAGAAGAATTATAATGGAAATCCAAGACGAGTCCTAGGACATAGGCAAGGACTGTTTATCGAGCCACTATAAATTGGTTTGTGTTTCTCTTCCCTTACTCTTTACTTTGTTGTTTATAAGCATAATTAAATTCATTTACTTTTATTTTATTCTTACATTTGTAATAACTTTTTGAAGGTTAAAATGAATATATATATTAGATATAAATTGTAGGATTTACAAAATGTATCTAAGTGTTACATTAGGAAAAAGATGAGTTTTTAGAGTGATGTTCACTAAGACACCTATCTCATTATGGTTCAAGCATTCTATCTCTTATGTCTTACCTGGGTTTAGTTCTCATCAAGCTTTGTTTGTAGATTCTTTTATCTCTTGTTGGTAGCAATTCTACCCAAAGATCCCTAATTTCATCATGCCCTATCTTGTCCTTGATTCTCGGTTTCTCTTCCCTATCCCTTTTCTCATTAATATCTTTCTTCTTGATTCATGATGGATTACAAATCTTAAAATTGTGCAACTGTTCAAGCATAAAATCTTCTCAAGTATTCTCTCTAGTTGTTCATACAATTAAATATTCTTTTAACACCCTCTTGTTTGTGCACAGAGCATTTATTTACATTTGATTAAAAACCCTAATTGATTCAGTATTTAGTGTTGTAATTATGTTGCAAATTTTTTTCTCCAATCACCTCATGTATCTGAGAGTACATAAAGTAGGTTATTTTTCTGACTTCCTATTTGGAGTTACTAAATTTTCTATAATTCCTTTCTCTCCAATGCTAGTATACCATCCCCACTATTGCTAACTTTAAGATTGTTGAATCACTTCCCCTGGTTCGATTAGTTGTTAGGTCTATTGCAGAAGTTCTTCTATGGTGTTTCACTAGATATGGACATAACATTTATGTAAAATAATTCTCTAGACATTGGAGGAGTATTGAAATTGAAATAAAATGCGATACATTGTTTCTACATAGGAAGGTGTAGGTTGGTGCTTTCCCATGGCATTTTTTACATTGTTAAAAGCCTATTTTTAATTGAAAGCTAAAGGATGAAGGAGTACCTATGTACATGATGTCCGAAGCATAGTAGTTTATGGAATTTTCTCCTCTCCTTCCTACGCAAAAATTGCATTGTAATATTTGGTTGTAAACTTAGATGATGGATTACTGAGCAGTATAATTTTGTCCATCAGAGATTGGTTTGGTGAATATCATGAAAAATTAGGGATTTTCCTTTCTAACCTCCTTGTAACATACATCCACAAGTTATCTTTAATCATCACCTCTACCTTGTTCTAGCAAACAAAAAAGAATGTTATGGGTTGTTTGTCAAATTTTTCAAAAATGTACGGAATAAAAAAAAAGAACTTTCTATTACTTCTATTAGGAGTGACCACAGTAGGGAATTTGAAAGTAAATGAATTGAAACCATTTATGAGGATAATGGTATCTTTCACAATTTTTCCTTCACCATAAACCCTTAATAAAATGGAATTGTTGAAAGGAAAAATATGACTTTACAAGAAATGGCTAAAACCATAATCAACGAATATGAAATTCTTAATTATTTTAGGTGTAGACAGTCTCCGCCGTATGTCGTATCTCAAATAGAGTCTACATAAGATCGACCTTAGAAAACCCCCTATGAACTTTGGCATGGGAAGAAGCCAAAAATCATCTATCTTAAAGTTTTTTTATCGTAAGTGCTATATTTTGAACATTAAAGATAACTTAGGGAAATTTGATTCCAAAACGAATGTAGGGATTTTCTTGGTTATTCTTAGCTAGTAAATTATATAAGGTGTTCAATAGGAAGAGTCTTACTATTGAAGAATCTATACATGTTGTCATTGATGAATCTATCCCTCTTATATTCAAGAAAGATCTTGAAGATGATGATATAGGTATATCCAAAGAACTAGAGTCATTAGCCCTTGAAAGAAACAAAAGTGGTCACCAATAAATCAGTCATGAACATATAATTGAACCAAGTGAATGAAATAAGAAGGATGAGGAACTCCTAAGAGATTAGATATTCAAATAAATCTATCCTTTTAATCAAAGTTTAGGTAATGTTCAATAAGTGTTGATCACTAGATCTCATCGTAAACATTTATCTCATATTGCTTTCAATTCGAAAGTGGAACCTAAGATAATAGAAGAGGCCCTTAATGACGAAAGTTAGGTTCTTACTATGAATGAGGAGTTGAATCAATTTGAAAGGAATAAAGTATGGAATTTAGTATACCTAGATCTACTTATCACTAAACTATAAATACTAAGTGGGTCTTTAAAAAAATTAGATGAGTCGGGTACTATTGTCATAAATGAAACTAGATTGGTAGTAAAAGGGTACAATTAAAAGGAGAGCATAAACTTCAAAGAAACTTGTGCTCTAGTGGCTAGGCTAGAATCCAGTAAGCTCTTGCTTGCATTTGCATTGCATATGAATTTTAAATTATTTCAAATGGATGTTAAAAGCACCTTTTAAAAAGGTTTCATTCAAGAAGAAGTTTATGTTGACCAAACTCCAATTTTTGAAAAACATAATGCACCTAACTATGTCTACGAAATATAAGCATGATATCCTAACCATTCAAATTTATGTTGATGATAGTATTTTGGCGCTACTAATGAGAATATATGTAAAGAATTTTTTAAGTGTATGAGTGGGAAGTTTGAGATAAGCATGATGGGATAACTTAACTTCTTTCTTAGACTCGAAATTAACCAAATAAAGGAAGGTATTTGAAGTAAATCACTTGTTATTATAGAATTCACGTACAATAAACAAAATGCACAAGAAGGGGGTTGAATTGTGTATTCTTTTCGTGAATACAAAAACCTTTGATATTTCTTGAAAAGAACTTTTTCCAAACTTATTAAATGAATACCAAAACTAGCTATGTGATTAAATAGCAAATAACTTTTATATACTTGTTTAAGAACAATAGAAATTAAAGTAAAAGGTTAGAAGATGAACACTACGATTTTATACTGGTTCACCCCAAACTTTGGGCTATGTCCAGTCCTTAGAATTCGTCTGAGATTTCACTATACTTCTTCAATTTATAAGTATTCTTTCCTCTTTTTCAGAGCCTCTTCAGGTCTCTTACACCAAGTATTCTTTATGCTATCTTAGCCTCTTTAGGCTCTTAGCTTTTTTCTCTCTCTCACTAGAAAGATATTGTGAGCTTTTTGTTACAGTAGAGTTTGCTCTCGTGTATGCACTTTGAATACAGAATTTTTCTTTGTAAGTAATAACTTGAAAGCTAAAAGTTGAAAAACGAAAGTTCAAAGGTTATTCAGACTTTGACTACGACTAATATTTATAGCCTATGTCTTCAACTGCTTCTTGATAACTGCTTCTTGTTTCTTGTAGAAACCGTTATTTAGTTGAGTTCTGTAACTAACTCCAACTGACTAACTAGCCAACGTACTAGAGTATCTTCATCTTTGTATTGTCTGTGTTTTCCTGTTTTTCTGTGTTTTGCAATTCTTTTGTGTTTTAGCTTCTTCTATGTTTTTCACTTCTTTTATGTTTTGCGCTTCTTTTGTGTTTTCCACTTCTTCTGTGTTTTAGCTTCTTCTGTGTTTTTCGCTTCTTATGTGTTTTGCGCTTCTTCTGTGTTTTCCACTTCTTCTGTGTTTTAGTTTCTTCTGTGTTTTCCGCTTCTTTTGCGTTTTCCACTTCTTCTGTCTTTTCCATTTCTTCTGTGTTTTTCACTTCTTCTATGTTTTGCACTTCTTCTGTGTTTTGCGCTTCTTCTGTGTTTCCACTTTTTTTGTGTTTTTGGCTTCTTCTATATTTTCCACTTCTTCTGTGCTTTGCGCTTCTTCTATGTTTTTGCTGCACGCTTAACACACTTATCAAAACAGTTCATTTATTTATAATATTATTATTATTTGATTGTCACCAAAATTAATAGACGTGAAGTCTTCTTGACTTAATAATCTCCCCCTTTTTGATGATAACAAATAATCATAATTTTAGAAAGATAAAAGTGAATAAACGAATATTATTTAGATAGCGAATAAGAAGACAACGAAAGATATACATATATAAAAAACTTGTAGTCAATACTATCTTTTTTTTCTTATCTTTGGTCTCCCCATGTACTATCTTTCTTCTGCTTCTACTCTTCTCTCCCTATTTGTTATTAATCAAAAACTTTACTAAAGATGCTTCATGATTTCAGAAAACATTCGTTGCATATCAATGCGCATGAACTTGATATTTTCTTCAATAGAGACTCGTAGTTATGTAGATCACCCACTGAGTCACCCAGATCATCAACCTTAGTATGAATTTCTTCAATTTCCTTTACTAAGGCTTCATGACTCCCCTGCTGTGTGTGACTAACTTCTTCTAATATAATAGTAGAATCTTGTTGAGGTGTTCTTGGTGGATGGAAGTTTGTAGCAACAGATATTTCTGAAAGTAAGACATCTAATTTTATGATTCTGATAACAGGAGGTTGTTATTAAGATTTCTTCCTTTCAAACACCAACTTCTTAATTTCTGTTTCTTTAGTCGATTTTGCTGGTTGATCTTGTAAAATTGAGACAAAAGATCTAGTAGCCTGTGGTGCTTTCTCTATCTTTCCAGAATCTTCACCAAGAGTCAAACCTTTCCCTTTCTTCTGTTCGTGTTGACGCAGGGTTAATAATCTTGGTGACCTTCTTGATTGTTTGGATTTCTCGGAATGAAGTGTCCCCGCCTTTCTTTTCAACGACACTTGTTTGACAGACTGCTTCACCTGGCTTTCTTCTCTGTGTGAAATTGTCTTAGCTTTTACTGATTCATCTGATGATTTACTCTTCTTTTCTTCTTCAGATATTCTTCCTATGGATTGAGGTTTTGTCTTCCTTATAGGAGTATCCTTTTCACTCAAACTGCGTTTGACAGTACACTTCCCTCAGTCCTTGCTCTTGTCATAGAGTCTGTATCCTCCTTTTCTTGAATCTTCAAACCCATTCTACAGATAGTTGATGCATTAATGATGCTTTTTATGTTCATCTTCATTCTGTTTCCTCTATCAAGAAAAATTCTAGAATCTCTAAAGATCCTTGTTAGTAATATACCATACGGTAAGACATTAGAATCTCTTTTCGACTTCATCATGTAACTTAAAATTAAGTGTGGAAGATCTATAGGTTGATGATTGAGTAAATGAAACAAGCATTGTTCATCTATCGTTGTCACAACATTCTTTGAGCTTGACCTTAGTAGAATAAAATAAAAAGTAGAGCATGTAAAACCTTAGCCTTTAGAACAAGAGTTGACGCCTTCTTGTCCTGTGGGTCACTACTTCCATAGAGTTGTCGATTGATATGTGCTTTTTCTACATTGACTTGAGTCATCCATCTTGTTTTATGAGACACCTTTACTCCAACACATGGACATTCACTAACTTTCTCGATTAACTCCAGTGTCACAATAACTGACAATCTATCCACCATTGATACTAAGGTATCGTCTACTACTTTTGCATTCTTTCAAAACTCATATACTTCATTCAGATAGACTGTTTCACGAACCTGAAAGAAAATTTTCAATCCCACTGCATCAATTTATGGTTCAATGTCCATCTGGTTCTTCTTCAAAGAATCGAAATCAACATGTCTTCCATAAATCATAAATTGCTCCATTTGTGATCTGTAGACAATAAAAACTAAACACACAAATGTATTTTTCTCAAAATAATGATGTTAGTATCTGAAGTTGAGAGTGTGAACAAAAAGAACTTGATATCAAGAACAGAGTAATGGAACATTTTGTTGAGAGTTCTGCAAAAGTCGATTTCAGAGTATTTCAAGAATATTCTAGAGTAGGTGATATTCTAAAGGCTTTGAAAAGATTTCCCTCTAATACCTACTTTTGAAAGAAATTACCGTCTGTAACTTACCGTTACTGTTCTCTTGAAAACTTACTACTTTTTATCTCCTTTACTAAGAAAATCATCTGGTTATGACGTGTCAGACGATTGGTCACTCAATACTACCATATTCAAGTTTCGTCTAATTTCTTTGAATCTTTCTTCATTCAATGTCTTAGTGAAGATATCTACCCACTAATGATTTGTCTCAACAAATTGTAGACTAACAATCTTCCTCTGTACATAGTCTCGTAGGAAATGATATCTAGCTTCAATATGCTTTACACTCGAGTGTTGTATTGGATTCTTCTATAGGTTGATAGCATTTGTGTTGTCACAGAAAATTGGGATTTGTTTTTCTTGTATTGAATAATCTTCTAACTAATACTTGATTCATAATGTATATGAGCAATAGCTTGCAGCTGACATATATTCAGCTTTTGCAGTAGGTAGAGCAATTGAACTTTGCCTCTTATTTAACCAGGAGACTAGATTATGGCCGAGAAAATGACAACCTCCACTTGTACTCTTCCTATCAATCCTGTCTCCAGCGTAATCAACATCACAATAGCTAATTAACCTAAAATCTTTACCTTTCTCATATATTAAGCAAAGATCAGTAGAGTCTGATAGATATCTCAAAAAAAATTTGACAGCAATATAGTGAGATTCTCTATGATCTGCTTGAAATCTTGCACACAAACAGACACTAAACAAAATAGCAGGTCCGCCTGTTGTAAGGTAAAGTAAAGAACCAATAATTCCTCTAAAAAGGGTTTGATCAACCTTCTTACCTGCTTCATCTTTAGATAAAAGGTTTGAAGGATGCATAGGAGTTGACATAGGTTTCACTTTTTCCATTCCATATTTAACCAACAGTTC